>AJWJ01000529.1:0-15923 GCA_000277445.1 Polysphondylium violaceum | reverse complement strand
AATTTCATTTTCAGCGACTCAATGTGAAGATTTTTTTTTTTTTTCTTTTTTTTTCAAAAAAAATTCACAAATAAAAAAAAAAATAAAAAAATTGCAGATCATTTGTCTTTTGTTTGCTCACCGGTAAAATAACCAAATAACCTTTGTTTTTGAGATTTAATCGGATCCGAAATAGCATTCAATAACAAGGATCTCTTTTTTGAAATAAATATCTTTAAAGAGTAAACTCTTGTTCATTTTCATTTTTTGTAGAAACAAGAGAGTTTATTATCATTCGTCATCATCATATCATTATTAGTTTTATATTTTGTAAATATATATATATAATTACTTTACCATTATTGTTTAGATATCATAATCAATCAATTTAGTTTATTTGTTTGTTTATTGTTTGTTTGTTTGTCTATTATCTATTCACATACTCTATAATTATACATTTTTATTTTCATAAAAAAATCACAAGAAAAAAAAAAAAAAAACCAAAGACACTAGAAAAAATCTAAAAAATATATATATAAACAGATAATCATGAATGACTATATGATGAATGATGCCGATTTAGGTATGTGTAATAAACATCATTGTTTATAGATAGAGAAACACTAATCTAATGTATATAATAGGCTCTGAAAATTCAGAAATTGTTCAAGAAGATGTATGGGCAGTTATTAGTGCATATTTTCAAGAAAAAGGTTTAGTTAGACAACAATTGGATTCTTTTGATGAATTTATTCAAAATACTATGCAGGAAATTATTGATGAATCACCTGCCATTACACTTAGACCTGAAACTCAACATAATCCTGGTCAATCTTCTATAAATTCTGCTGTAATTATCAAATAGATAAGATTTATCAAGATTTACTATATACTAATATCGATCGATATATACTCTAATAGTTATCAACAATATCAATTAAATTTGGACAAATTTATCTTAGTAAACCAACAGCAGAAATTGATGGTGTGGCTCAACAAGTTACACCCAATCAAGCTAGAATTAGAAATCTTACCTATTCAGCACCACTTTTTGTAGATATTACCAAAACAGTTGTTGCAGGTAAAGGTAGTAAAGATGAATCTAGAAAAGATGAAGTATTGGAAAGAGTTTTTATTGGAAAGGTACCAATTATGTTGCGTTCAAAATATTGTATGCTCGATGAAGCAGATGATCGTGATCTCACCAATATGGGTGAATGTAGTTATGATCAAGGTGGTTATTTTATCATTAATGGTAGTGAAAAAGTATTGATTGCTCAAGAAAAGATGAATAACAATCATGTCTATGTATTCAAGAAATCTCCACCATCAAAATATTCCTATGTCGCTGAAATTAGATCTTGTCAAGAATCTGGTTCAAGACCAACAAGTACAATGTATGTTAAAATGTTGACAAATACAAATAAAGTAAGTTGGAAAATATATTATTAATAATTTTATTATTTATATATTTATACTAATACTAATTCATTTCATTTCATTACTTTCTAGGGCCCACTTGGTATGAAAGCAACAATACCATATATTAAACAAGATGTACCAATAGTAATTGTATTTAGAGCACTTGGATTTGTTGCAGATAAAGATATACTTGAACATATTTGTTATGATTTTTCAGACGCACAAATGATGGATTTAATGAGACCATCACTTGAAGAATCATTTGTTATTCAAAATCAAGAGGTAGCATTGGATTATCTAGGTAAACGTGGTAGTACCATTGGTGCTAGAGAACAGAGAATTAAATTTGCACGTGAGGTACTTCAAAAGGAAATGTTGCCTCATGTTAGTGTAGCTGAATTTTATGAAACCAAAAAGGCCTACTACTTTGGTTACATTGTTCACAGACTTTTATTGGCAAGTTTAGAGAGAAGACCATTGGATGATCGTGATCATTTTGCCAACAAAAGATTAGATTTGGCTGGTCCTCTTTTGGGTACTCTTTTTAGACAATTATTCAAGAATCTCACCAAAGACGTTAGAATCTACTTGCAAAGATGTATTGATAAGGGCAAGGAATTTATTCCAAGTTCAGCAGTTAAATCCAAAACCATCACCTCTGGTCTCAAGTATTCATTGGCCACTGGTAATTGGGGTACTAGCAAGAGTGGTGGTGCTAGAGCTGGTGTTGCACAAGTATTGAATCGTTTGACATTTGCCTCTACACTCTCTCATTTACGTCGTCTCAACACTCCCATTGGTAGAGAAGGTAAATTGGCCAAACCACGTCAACTTCACAACACTCATTGGGGTATTGTTTGTCCCTCTGAAACTCCCGAAGGTCAAGCTTGTGGTTTGGTAAAGAATCTTGCCATGATGTCTTATATTTCCGTAGGTTCTGCCTCTCAACCCATTCTAGAGTTTCTTGAAGAATGGACCACAGAGAATCTAGAAGAAATCTCTGATCCCTCTTCTATTTTCCAAGCCACCAAAATCTTTGTCAATGGTGTTTGGGTTGGTATTCATCATCAACCAGATAAACTTTTATCCACCCTCCGTTTGTTGAGAAGATGTGGTGATGTTAGTGTTGAAGTCAGTGTTGTTAGAGATATTCGTGAAAAGGAACTTCGTCTCTACACCGATCCAGGTCGTTGTTGCAGACCATTGTTTGTCGTAGAGAATAATAAACTTCAAATCAAAAAATCACATATTCATCAACTTCAAACCAATGAAGATTATAAATGGCAAGATTTATTAACAGAAGGTTTGGTTGAATATATTGATACCGAAGAAGAAGAGACCGTTTTAATTGCAATGGCACCAGAAGATTTGGTTCCAATTCAAAATGAACAAATCATTCATACCTATACTCATTGTGAAATTCATCCATCCATGATTTTAGGTATTTGTTGTTCCATTATTCCTTTTCCAGATCATAATCAATCACCTCGTAATACTTATCAAGCTGCTATGGGTAAACAAGCTATGGGTGTTTATATTACAAATTATCAACTTCGTATGGATACAATGGCTCATGTTTTGTTTTATCCACAAAAACCATTGGTTACCACTCGTTCTATGGAGTATTTACATTTTAGAGAATTACCAGCTGGTCAAAATGCTTGTGTAGCCATTGCAACATATTCTGGTTATAATCAGGAAGATTCTGTTATTCTTAGTCAGAGTGCTATTGATCGTGGTCTTTTCCGTTCCATGTTTTATCGTGCCTATAAAGATGAACAACGTAAACAAACATCACTCATGGAGGAAGTGTTTGAAAAACCAGATCGTGAGACTTGTGCCTCTATGCGTCATGGAAGTTATGAGAAAATTGACGAAGATGGTCTCGTTGCTCCAGGTGTTCGTGTCACTGGTGATGATATTATCATTGGCAAGACTACACCCCTCCCACCCCAAGACGATGATTTGGGTCCAAGAATTAGAAAACAAACCAAACGTGATAGTAGTACTGCATTACGTTCCAGTGAAACTGGTGTTGTTGATCAAGTCATCCTAACCACCAGTGGTGAAGGTCTCAAATTTGCCAAAGTTCGTGTTAGATCTATGCGTGTACCTCAAATTGGTGATAAGTTCTCTTCTCGTCATGGTCAAAAGGGTACCTGTGGTATGGCTTATCGTCAAGAAGATTTACCTTTCACTGTTGAAGGTGTCGTACCAGATATTATTGTAAATCCTCATGCTATTCCATCTCGTATGACTATTGGTCAATTGATTGAATGTCTATTGGGTAAAGTATCTGCCAGTACTGGTGATGAGGGTGATGCTACTCCATTTACAGATGTCACTGTGGAAGCCATTTCTCAAGCTCTTCATAAATGTGGCTATCAAATGACTGGTCATGAAGTCATGTACAATGGTCACACTGGTAGAAGAATGGACGCCCAAATTTTCATTGGCCCAACCTATTATCAACGTTTAAAACATATGGTCGATGATAAGATTCATTCACGTGCTCGTGGTCCAGTTCAAATCCTTACCAGACAACCCGTAGAAGGTCGTTCAAGAGATGGTGGTCTTAGATTTGGTGAGATGGAAAGAGATTGTTTATCTGGTGATAGTCGTATCAATTTAAATAATCATTTCTCTGTTAGATTGGATGGTTTATTAAAATTTGTTGGTTCAAGTTTATTAACATTTAGCGAAAGTAAAAGAGGTATTGAATTTGATGATCGTATTGTTGCTTTTGCAGATAAAGGTTTATTAAATTCTGTTAGAATTTATTTACAAGATGGTAGTTGGATTGATTCAACAAATGATCATCCTTTTATGACTAGTCAAGGTGATTGGGTAAATGCTCAAGATTTGGTTGGTTTTAAAATTTCAAAGTCAATTGATCCACCTTTAATTGATATAGATTTAGAAATGAAACAATTAAATGTTGGAACTATTGATCAATATAATCGTAAAACTAGTCTCTACCGTTTACTTGGTTATTCATTAAATGAAAATGATAATACTTGTTTATTTAATAGTAGTAATGGTCATAATATTGATAAATTATCAATATTATCAGATTTATCAAATTTAAATTCATCATACAACAACAACAACAATAGTAATAGTAATGTAAAAGAAATTAAAACACCAATAATGATTTCAAGATTAATTGATAATATTAATGGATGGCCAACTTGTATTATAAGAAAAGATTTACCATTACCACTTTTACGTGAATTTGTTGCTGGTTTATTTGGTCGTTGTGCATCATCTTTAAATTTACTCAATAGCAACAACAAGTTGGAAAATATTTCATTCTCTCGTAAATCAAATCAACAAACAAGTCTTGTTAAAATGATGAATCAATTAAAATCATTTTTAATTAAACTTGGTATCAATAGAGATTCAATCCAAATTAATACCACTCGAGAAACCGATTCAAATATTTATCAATCAATTTTAAATATTTCAAATCAATCAATTGTAGAATTTCATAAATTTATTGGTTATCGTCATTGTGCCTATAAATCCTTACGTCTTGAATCTAGTGTATCTTTTTTCAATTATGTAAATAATCAAGAAGAAAATCAATCTTGTTTATCAATGATCAATTATTTCAAATCTATTGATTCTCTAAAATTCTTTGGACAAGAATCGATTTATCAAGGTGATACTTTACCAATTTTCAATTTACAAGTCGTTAGAGTGGTGCCAAACATTGAAAAAGTAAATATGTTTGATATTCAAGTTTGTGATAATGAAAATTTCATTGCCAATGGCATTGTTGCTCATAATTGTATGATTTCTCATGGTGCTGCTCAATTCCTTAAAGAACGTTTGTTTGATCAATCTGATAGCTATAGAGTACATGTTTGTGATATTTGTGGTCTTATTGCCATTGCAAATCTAAGAAAGAATTCTTTTGAATGTCGTAGATGTAAAAATAAGACTCAAATCTCTCAAGTTAAAATGCCTTATGCTGCTAAATTATTATTCCAAGAATTAATGTCAATGTCAATTGCTCCTCGTATGTTTACTCAATAATAATAATAATAATAAAATAATAAAATAATTAAGAATTTTTAAAGAATGCTTATTTTTTTTTAAAAGCTAGTTATAAATACCATCCAATGTATTGCTTGCTCTATGAGTACCCTATTGGGTTGAATATTCAACAACAACAAACTCCTATAGTTTAGTTCATGCGCATCCAAATCTAAAGATTAAAATTCATTTATCTAATTGGTGTTGTAAATTAGTATTGAGTGTTATCCCTGTTGTAGAAACAAATTATCCTATACCAAACCAAATATAACAGGTGATGAACATGTTGTGTTATGTATTATATTCAGTTGACTTTTTTAGTACATTTTTAAGGGAAATTATCCAAAAATTTATTACTTGTCCCCTGTGTTATAACAAAGAATTGTAGTTTTAAACCAAATATGATTCTCTATAGATAAACTGGGCTTTCAAAGAATTGATAATGGTCTGAATCTCCAAAGAAAAGTTCCAGTCCCTCATTAATATTTTTGACTTGGTTTATTATTTTTTAATCTATTTTTCTTTTATTTATTTATTTTCTAGATTGTTTTTTAATTTATTTAAAGATAATATTTATCCATTGAATTAATCCAGTCTTTTGTCTTAAGCTGTTTTAGCACTTTATCTGGAAAAACCTTTCTCATTTTTGTTACAGTTGCCTTGAAAATATCTTCATTTTTTTTTGATTTCTCATTCTTTTTAATACCCACTTTACCGTTTTCAGTTTTTAGTTTTTTGTCTTCTCTGTTATCTTGTTGTTGATCCAAACTCCTCTTCCTAGTTTTCATTACACTATCAACGCCTAGATAGGTTGGATCATAATTAAAAAGATTATAGTCTTGTTTATCAGGATTCAAAGGCCACAACTCGATGGGAATAAATGATAATGTATTTGACACTACAGACAATGATCTTCCATATTTACCTTTAGGTGCTTCTAGACGTTTGGAAGCAACTTCAGTGGTTGAAATTGGAACCAACGATTTGTGAAAATTATATCCCTTAATTACCTTACTTATACCCTTACCATCAATTAAAAAACGTGTCTTTGCTTCTGGTGCAACTTTCTTTGTAAATTCTTCCAAATTTTCCTGAACCTTTGCTTCAACAGAATTACCATTTTTATCTTTAGCTTCTTCATATTTAATATTTCTTTTTAATTGTAATAAGGCTTGGTTCAATGGTTTATGTTTAAAACACATCTTTAAATATGAAATAAATGTTAATATTAGTAAAAATTATATTGTGTATTGATAAAAGATATTACCATTAAGGAACTTTTGATGGAAGTTCCTCTTTTTCCATAAAGATTTCCTCCAGAAACACAAACATTCCATTTTTCATCATAGCTATTTTCTTTTGATTTAAAAGCAATTTTTGAATGCTCTTCTTGAGTATTTGGTTTCCAGAATACATTTAAAGGTTTACCAAGCAATTTTATTTGAGAATAGAATTGATAACCACTTTCAAAAACATTTTCATACCAAATATCTTTTTTTTTTGTTACCCAAGTTGATACATGAAATCCTTTTTGCAACTTGCCGTCTTTTTCATTCCTAAGACATGGTTCCTCATTTTTGGGGTTACAAAAGATTAAAGATTTCCAAATATCATTATGGTTGTGTTTAGCAGTATTCATCACCATATAATAATCAATTGTGCTAAAAGTCAGTTTCCTTCTCAGAATTGATTTTTTATAAGCAACATGAGCAGTATTTTTTGGATCAAAAATATCTGTCGGCTCTAGGAACATACCATCATTATCTTTTCGTTGGCTCTGAAAATTTTTATTAAACTTTATAGAAAGATTGTCAACACCCAATTTTTTTAAGGCTTCTACAAAATTTGCATCATAAAGATTAGTCATTAGGCCACCATTAGATAAATTACTTAGGAATTTCAATAAATCTACTATTTTTTTTCCACTATCGATAGAGACACAAAGAGCATGCTGTGATGGTTTTATATCTAAAGTAAATGGCATTGACGCAACATTAATCCCATGTGAATTTATAATTTGCATTGATGGTGTAGTGCTGAGATCCTAAATTAAAAAGAATTAAAATATTTTCAAATGAATTTGTTACTTAAAAAGTTTACCTTTGTTACAATAATACTTTCATCTTCGTTTATCTCTGATTCATCTTTTTCATCCTCAATCTCTTCCATATCATCATCTAAAATTTTTTCTTTGACATTTATAGTTTTTGATGACATAAAGTAAGTTTTAAGGTTTTTCAATCTTCGATATGGCAATAAATTTTGGGGAAAGAATCCATATTTACCCCATCCCAATGCATAGTAAACATGTTGAGACTGAGTTAAATCTGTATTAAAGGGTAATGGGGGCACAATTTTACGAATTTCATTCTTTAAAATTGGAACTGGAAATTTTTGCAATGAGTGCTGGAAAAGTATTAATAAATATTTCATATAATAAAACCCATATATTTACCTGTATAAAGGCTCCACTCCACTGATCATCTTTAGTTTTTTTGAATCCTATAAATCCTTTTTCATGAGCCCCTATTGTTTTAAAATATATTTAAAATTTTAAATTAATATATTTATAAATAACTCCTACTCCCTTGACCTTAGTTTAACTTACCATTTTCATAGAATTCTTTATTTATAAATTTTTTACCTTTAGCTTTAAAATCCCAAACATGATCATTATATGCAATATAATGAATATTTTCCCTTTTCACATCAATATTTTCTTTTTTTTCACCTATATATTGATTCATAGTTAAACCTAGGGCACTCTTTTCACTTCTGAGAAAGTCGCCATTCTAATCAAAAGAAATTAGTTAAAATTATTTATTATGATATTATTTTCACTTACTCTAAAACTTGTTTCTTCCATTAGAGAATCATAATACAAATATTTGTCTGCTGTACCACGTATTTTTATGATCAGCCACCACTTTACATCAATATCACTACCTTTGAAAATCAATGGGTCTCTCTTGCACAGAGAGTGTGAATATTGAATAAATATTAAAAAATAAAAGAAGAATATTACAATATTTCTATTCATTATCTTTCGTTTTAATTTTTTTTTTTTTTTTTTTTTGTTTGCACGAGCGAACGACTCAGGTTTTTTTTTTTTAAATTTGACGAGCCAACAACAAAGCCTTTTTTTTTTGATTTTGATTTTTTCTTGATTCCCCAAGACGAATATTTTCAAAAAAGTTTTTTTATTGATTTCCTAAAAGCCGTAAAAATAAAAAACATCAAAGCGGTAAAACAAAAAAAATCACTCTTCAAATTTGTATATCAAAATTGGCACTAGTTAACATAAATAAATTAGTAATGATATGGAAAAACAAAAAAAGTGTTTATCTTATGATCTTTTAAGCTTAATACATAAAATAAGTGAAAAATCTAAATTTTGGAAATAGTTATTATTTTTATTTTTATTTTTGATCATTAATAAGGTTTCCAAAATCCATTTCCTTGAACACTCAATTGGGGCCCATCATTTTCTTCTCCCCCATCCCACATTTCACCGCTTGCTGAAGCTGATGCTGAAGGTGAAGCTTGCTCTTCAACAGGTATATCTTGAATAGGATCTAGATCACCCTCTGGGTTATTATAATAGAATTTTTCGGTCATAGAAACAAAAGGACTGTTTAATCCATTTGTTAAAACGGTACCATAACGTTTAACAGTGAAAATATCATAAATTGTTTCTGCTTTGACACCTTGAGTTGGATAATTATAATTGTGATAAGTGAATAGTTGTTTGTATTCAAGAGATTTGCTAAATTTATAATTACGGGTGGAATTAAAACGATCGTAGGATAAGCCATCATTATTAACCTCTACAAATTCTTCGGCAGGTATTGTCTTTTGATCAGTTTTAATATGATACGATTTAATGTTGTAGTGCCAAGAGACAGTTTCATCAAGTGTATATGCTTTCATCCATAAAACTCTTGTTTGCATACCAATCTTTGATTGATGGGTAAGATCAAAGCTTTCCCAATCAGCTGATCTAAAGGTAAAATCTTGCCAATGGATATATTGATTCTTTTGTTTGAGATTAAAGGTTGAAAATACTTTGGATGATATGTCATCCCCAATTCCAAATCCTTCATACTTTAATTGGAAGGATAAAGTATCTAAACATGATGAACCTTCACAATTAAAGCTTGCTTTAGAAAACTCCATTTTTCTATCTTTAAAATATGTTGGACTTAGATGCCTATTTAATTAAAAAAATGTTAGATAATAATTTTTTTTTTGAAAAAAGAGATATTATTGACTTACCATGCCCATCTATTTTCAAAAGCAACAGTGGCAAATGTAGTTGTTGTCTTTACTAATTGATTGCTAGAAAATAGGATTGCATTTCCAGAATCCCAATTTATAATCTTAGAAGGTTGATTTGGTGAATTTAAAATTAATTCTTGATTATTGTACTTGAATGAAAGACTAACTTGAGGTTCCAATTTACTAGAAAACAAATCAATGGGTAAATCTATATCGTATCTAATTGGGTCAGAGGTAATATCATCTGAACCTTTATCACAGGATGTTGCAGTATAAGAAAACTGAGAAGAAATATCTCTATTAAATGCTTGATAATCTCGACAATGATAGTCTTGAAATTCATCAAGATCAGATATATATAACAATGAATGCTTTTTACCAAGAGTATCAATATGTATATGTGGTAATGGAACTTTGACCGTCACTGCTTTATCCAAAGTTGGCCAATATGTAATTTGTAAAAGAGGATTTCCTGGTACCAATACATTATTTGGCATTACATTTTTATCAAGTCTAAATATAATTGAATATGGTGTATCTACTTCTCTGTAGAAACCATTTAGTATATAATAAACTTTTTCAGCACTTGTCCATAATTCCGAAAGCTTTTGATTATACTTGTTTACCCAACTAGGATTGATGTACTTTTTAATTGGAAAGAGTTGATAATCAATTGGTACTGGTAAAAGATCAATGGATTCCACCCATTGGTCATAGGTAGGTGAGCTATAACCATCAGAAGCTGGACTAAATGCTGCAGCGATACCTCCATAGGTCAAGACCTTACTGGTAGTAGATTCAGTCGTTTCACTATCTTCAGTGGACTCTTTATTTTTTTTATCAAGAGATTCTTCAATACCACCACCATCAATACTAAACATTGGAGTTTTGACAGACAAAGACATGGAGGTTTGTGATTTTTCTTCCCATGAATTTTCACTTGAGTTTTCAACGTTTGTTTCTCTTGTAATTGTCAATTGAGATAATTTACCACCCAAGAATGAGCTTTTATAGAAATAGGTACCATATCTTTGAATGAGAATCAACATATCCTCTAAACCTTTTACTTGATTGAGATCATTTAAAAAGTTTGGATTAAATGAGATTCGATCCAAATCCAATTCAACAAAAGATGTTTTACAATAGACATCAGATTTAAATATTCTTTCTTTTTCTGTGGTGCTTTGTTTGGAACTTTCTTCAACACTCTTTTCATTGGAATGGGAAATACCAAGAGACAATGAAAAAGCTTCATCTTCGGGGGGTGGATCTTTAGATTTTGAAGAGTCTGCTTCGAGTTGTAATTTATAATCTCTTGCCGAATTCTCTGCCATTTCACGCTGGATTTCCAAAGTTGATTTATATGATGTAGTCTTGGCTGAAAAAGTACACTCTGGCATTGGTTTTACATTGAGTTGATCTGGAATATGATAGACATTTCCACGATAGGCATCTTCAATAATATTTTGAGCAACATCCCCACAATAATCAAATTGGAATACTGGTGAAAATGCCTCGCTTGCATCAATAATATCAATACCAAAAGTTAAATGATCAGAGCCTGGTAGTTTCCACAGAAATTGATTGGAAATTAAATCACCAAGAGTATCCTGTTCGATAAAAAATCCAGGAGCGATATGGCCATCTGGAACACTTCTTGCTGGGCATGTTTTGGTGTATTGTTTATAACAATCTTGGAAACAAGAGTTGGGGTCTTCATTACATACTCCATCACCACAACGATCAAATTTTTCAACCAGAGTTTCTTGTTCACAGACAACTGGCTTCATGATTGACATTAAATTGTTGGTAGATAGTTTCATCTTGATTGCACCTGAGTCTGGTGGGCAATCTTCTGCTTTAATGGTATCACAACCATTCTTTGGATTACTGTTTGGAACATGGTTCAATACTTTATCACCACAAATAAGATTTGAAAAAAAGAGTTCATCATCAACACCAAGAATTGGATTCATTGAAAACTGTTTTTCTGAAATACTTGAAGAGAAAATGATAATCTCTATGAAATGAATATGTTGATCAATCAAATATATCGAAGTACTTTCGTTGAATCTTGTTGATTGACTAAGAGAAAAAACTTGTAATCCATTGACTTTAAAAGAAAAACCAAAGTTTGTACCACTAAATAAAAACAAAACATATCTACTTTCATAGATGGATATATATCCTGAAATTCTAGAAACAACATTGCTTACACCACTCATAAGATTATCGAGATAGGCGTTTTGGATAATTTGTTTGGTTTCAACAAAGCAACTTTCAAAAGAGTTGTAATGGCAATTATCTTTGAATGTTTCTAGTAAAAGACCATTAAAGTAGCACGAACATTCATTTGGACGAGTGAGACAAGAATGAGTGGTACACAGTGGGGTAGTTGGTGATGCCAAATATTCAACTGGGGTGTAGATACATAAATTGGTTGAATAAAAAGAATTACAACCAGACTCACATTTGAAATCCACGCCATCCATACTTATTGTTTGATCAATTTTAATGGTGGAATTTTTACAAAGAATATCTCTTGCTTGGCCGATGATATCAACATTTGATGAGGCATCAATATTGTTTTTATGGATAAAATGAGTTAGATCACCTTTAATTTTTACCAAACTTGCAACAGAAAAAATAGCCGCCCCATCATAGGTACCTGTATTGTTTAGAAATACACAATCATTGATTATCAATTCTTTTCCAAAAACATAAATGGCACCACCGTTTGTGGCAATGTTCTTTATAAAATGGACATTGTTTAAAAGGGTACGAGAATTCCTTAAGAATAAGCCAGCACCTTTATCTGATGTACAATTTTTGATAGTTACTTCTGACAATGAGAATCTTTTACTATTATCCACATTAAAGCCATAACCAAAGCCTTCACAATCGATAATAGTTGAATCTGGTCCAAATAAAGATGTTATTTTTACGATAGAATCTTTAATATTTAAATCATTATTCTTTAAACCTTTGTAAATACCAGGGAGTAGAGCAATGGTGTATTTTAAACCATCAGTTTTATCAATTGCATCTTGAATGTTACCAAATGGTTTATCATGAGTCCCACAACCCTCTGTACACATGGATGAGGTATCAACATAGACATAGTTGGTGGAAATTTTTACTGGGGCGGTAGTCATGGTATTTGTAGTTCTTGTAACTTGATTTTGAGAATATTCAACTCTTACACTTATTTCACCAGAAAAAGGTGGTAGATTCACGATAATTAGTGTAGATAACTCAACAACAGACTCTATGTATTGGAAATCTTGATCCATTTTCACATAAACCTTTGAATCTTGTGGAAAAGCTTTACCATAAATGGTTAGATGACCATTAATATATCCATTATATGAAGAGAGTGATGTAATTGTTGGTCTAACCAACAAACTACTCTTGTAAAACACCTTTGATTGATCAATGTTAAGATATTCAACCAAATCAATGCTACGATAACCATTTTTATTGAGCTTGCCATCAGTAAGACCATATATAGATAATTTGAAACCAAACGCGATCATCTCACTTGGAATTGGAATGGTAGTTTTATAGGATTTTGTGAAAAGAGAATCCATGGTATCAATTGATGCCTGTTGTCTAAATTCACTGTAAATGCTAGTAAGATATATATATGGATTATGCATTTTGGAAATTCCATAACCACCCCAACTTTCATCAACAGTAAAGGTAACTTGAATAGAACTTGCATCTGATGCAAGAATAGAATCAAAAGAGCTAATTGTAGGTGGGTCATTATCTGACAGAGGAGGATTAAAGCACTCAAATCTTAATGAAGGATTGCTTGGTATAAATCCTGTTGCAGCAGCATTTTCCACCCCATCAACTGGGGGCCAAGTTGAATATTGTTCATTTTTATCATAGAGATCAATTTTTGAGATTCTATAGTTTTGTTCAAGACAAACCTCGCTAATAATAAAAAAACTTTGAAATAGTCCATTATATTGATCACTAGGACCACCCATATGATCCATGATTAAATTTGCCACAGAAAATTCAACTTTTATAGGCTCTTGATCAAACTCTGTTGTGAAATAAACAATACCATTTTTAAATCCATTTTGACTCATAATTCTGAGGTTAAAATAAGATTCAATAGGATGATAATTGTAAAATACACCTACATCATTGTTTGTGAACAAAAATTCAATTGATGTGAGTACAGGTGCAGGTACATCTAATTAAATTAAAAAAAAGAGTGTCAATAATAAATATTTAAATAAATTGGTAAGAGAACTACTCACTATTTGAATTAATAGAAATTGATGCTTTAGAACCTAGAGCATTAATCAATTCACTAGATGTAAAATGATATGGAAAGATACCAATGGTGTATTCAAGAATACCATCTTTAATTGTGCTTGGAATTTCAAATTCAATTGAATATTGACGAAGGCCTTGATGATATTCCCCAGTAAATGTTTGAGGATCAATTCCTTGGTCTGTTTGATAAATGGTCAAAGTTGGTGAAGGGAATGTATCTTTTATATCAGTATTACTAAAATAAAGAATATTATTTCTACTACCATAAGAAATATCAAATGAATTTGAGAGGAATTTAAAGTAATTAAAATTACCAATGTTTAAAACTTTTTTTTTTTTTTTTTTTTCAATTTTGTTGATAATGATGAAAATAATGAATGATGATGAGAGATTTTAGATTATATTAGAATGTATAAATAAAAAAAGAAACATTGAAAAAGAGATATAGTTACCATTATCAAATAAATTATTTGGACTAACAATGTATGGAGGGGATCTATTACCAGTATAATCATAAAGATAAATGACAAGACCAGTAGAACGAATATGATTTATTTCATTGATATGGAATACCAAATCAAATAGACCATTTTGAAAATCTCCTGAGGCTAAAGTGTCATATGCATAAAAGAAATTGTTTTCATAAGTATCACATTCGAATCGATAGATTCCTGAACCACTTATATCACTGACTTGTATTCTTATATAAAATATTTTTGAATTTACTATAATAAAATCAGAATGAACTAATTGAGGGGGAGTAGTATCTAATCAATTATTAATTATAATTATTAATTTTTAAATAAATTAATATTGAATCGGTAATAGTTTTCTAATATTAACATACCAACAGCGATTGGACCCCGAAACTCAATTGGTTTTGTTACCCAAGATGTTCCATCATCTGATAAAAAGTATAAATTCTCCCCATAAGTACAATAGTCACCATAAAAAAATTTCAAGTTATTTTTTGATATCACGCCATATGGATATTTATTTTCGAAAATCGATTCTTTTGTTTTAATGGTGTTGATTGGTGAGTGAGATGTACTAAAATATGCACAATTCCATTCCAATGTGTCAGGATCAAGGTATAACATATCTATATCATTTGGTACCAATGCCAAAGGTGAAGCTACCACCGCAGCAGTTGTACCCATTGTGTCGTTTCCATCATTTGAATAGACTCCTATTTTGAAAAAAAATTAATTAAAAATTACAATGTTTTTGTTTTTTTATGAATAAATACCTAGGGTTAGAAACAAATATATAAAATAGAATATACAGAGGAACCTATTCATTTTTCAAAATAATTGTTTTCAATTTTTCTTTTTTTCTTTTTTTTTTTTTTTTTTTGCCAAAGCAAAGGTTAGGGGTGGAGAATAGCTTCACGGTGGATAATAAAAAAAAAAGAAAAAAAAAAAGATGTTTTTGCTTGTAGTGTTTTCCTTTTTACGTGCCAAAATATAGAACGAGTAAATTTTGATGTACGAAAAAAAGAGGACATAGACCTTAAAAGAACATTTCCCACCCTCCACAGCCATAGTATGTTGTTTTTTTAAAAAATAAAAATTTGATTTTGATTTTCTTTCCTAGGTTTGTAGGATTTTGTAGTGATCACGGCTTTCAAAATATATATATCCCATTTTGATTTTTATTTTGTTTCGGTTTTTTTTTTTTGATAGCATGTTTTCACCACCCCCTTTCCCTTTGTTTTTGCATATCAAATCAAAGTTAAGTGATGTATGTGATAACTAGTGTTAAAAATAAATAACCAAACAATTGCAATGAAACAAATAAGTGGTGTGGTGGTATTACTACTAACTTATTTTTTATTTTCTTTTGCTGTGGGTGAGTGTATTTTTAAAATAAAAAAAAAAAAAAGATGTAAAAAAAAAATATTCTTA
>AJWJ01000528.1:0-15926 GCA_000277445.1 Polysphondylium violaceum | reverse complement strand
TTCAATAACGTTGAAAAAGTATGTTTTGCAACACCATCCAACTCTAGCATTCAAACGTGCCTAACTTTTAATGATGGTCATTCTGAATGCATTGATAACAATGGAGCTAGCAAATCATGTGTTAATTACAATGGTAACACAGAGGCATGTTTTGTACCAAATTTTCATGGAAATCAAGTATGTGTTTTTAATAACGGTGGTAGTTCAGTTTGTGCAACTACTGATGGTTCAGTCTCAAACACTTGTCTCACTACAAATGGTACCAAAGACTCTTCTTCTTCAACATTGGTGATAAACTCTCTTTTCATTGTTCTTGCATTTATTCTTGTATCTTTATTTTAATAATTCAAATTTTGAAATAATAAAAAACATAACCTTGTTTGTGCAAATCCAATCCATTCGTATATTATCCAAGCTCATCGCCCTCCAAACAATGCTCGGTGTATTTGTCTGAAAAGTCGAAAGGTCTTTCAGAAAAAAAAATTGAGATTTTTATTTTATTTTTCTCATAATTGGAAATCTAGGAACCAAGTAGCATATGACACTCCCCTTGTCCTGAAAAATGTTTTTTGTTTAAACAACACACCCCAACATTGTAACACACACAGATGTCAACATCAATAATTAAGCTCTTAAAAGATTGTTTCAGCTTAAAGGATACAGCAGAGATCCTCAATCAGGCTTTTGCAGACTATGTCATTCCCTTTACTGTAACAGAGTTATCGTTACAACAAAAAATCACAAGCGAGGATGTTATGGTCGAGCACTCGATTGGCCTCTTTAATAAAGACACCGGTGCGCTTGAGGGATTTTTATTACATGCGGCCAATGACCATCAGCACCCAACTCAACTATACAATTCTGTCACAGGTATCATTCCCGCTGCACGTGGTCGTGCTGTTGAGCGATGCTACACAATGATGAGACCCCACTTTGAATCACTTGGCATCCAAAGTGTGGTTCTCGAAGCCATCTCGAGCAATGATCGTGCTGTTCGTGCCTATGAGAAATGCGGTTTTGTCACCAAACGTTTATTACACTGCTACAAGGGCGAGATCAGCAAGGATGCATTGGCACGAGCTCTTGCCTCCAAACCCGCACCAGATATCCGTGTGCAAAAAGTGTCTCAACTAAGTCCTCAACTCTATGAATTTATGCTTGCTCCCCCACAATCCGCTGACGACAAAACACCAGTGATGGTTCCAGCATGGTCCAGTACAACTATATCTTGTAAGCGTGAATTTGATATTGGAGTCAATGCCATTTGGACCGCCACGACAACCGACGAAAACGGTAAAGACATAATTGTAGGCTACGTTTCAATGAATGCCTCCAATTGCAGACTAAGACAACTTTATGTATTGCCTCAATTCAGAAACAAAAATATTGCCACCACTCTCATCAACACAGTCGTCTCAAACTTTGATGCCTCATCCAATTACAACATAATCATAGACGAAACATTTGACAACTTGACCAATTTCTTTACGAAAAGACTTGGTCTTTCGTTTTTTGTCACTCTAAAAGAGATGTTTCTTGAATATAATAAAGTCTAAGCATGCCCGAGGTCATGTCCTTATAAAAAGGAAAACTGATTTAAAGATTATCTAGATTTGGGCGGACATTTAAAAAAAACAAGGTTCATGATCCCAATAATGCTTGTCAATGGTTTAAATACTGAAATAAAAGAAAAAGAATGTACAGAAACTTTTATTTATATTTATAAAAGAAAGAGTTTGAGAAAATAAATAAAGAAATATTTATCTTTTAGAGTAATTGCTATCTTGACTGGATTTGTAATAGCCAGAGTCACCGTTGTTGTAGTAACGGCTTCCATTGCTATTTTGGTAGAAATAGGAACCATCATTATTAGAATAATGATAGTTGCCACCTTGACCACTACCCTCACCCAAGTGTCTGTAGGTGTTGCCTTGATTGTTTGTTCCTCTGTTTGACATTATGTATTTAATTGTTTATTATTTGATTAGCGGTAGTAGAATAAAATATGACAACAGCTCTGAAAAATTTGGGTATTTATGCGAAAATGATAAAATTAAAAAAAATTAAAAAAAATTAAATTTAAAATAAACATATCACAGATTTCGATTAGTTCTCCAAAACATGGTTATTATTTTATTTGAATACCCATTTTATACTCTTTTAGCTTTTATTTTTCAAAATATGCTAATATTAATACTATTATTAATCATAATTATCTCTTGTCTCGAAAATGATGGTGAAAAAAAAAATGAAAAATGAAAAAAAAATAAAAATAAAAAAAAAAAACGAAGGATTTATCATTTTTCGCGCATTTGACCGACATCGATTTTGTTTGATTATTTACTTATTGATTAATAGATTGATTGAAGCAATTCCCTCAATCAGTGTTGATATTCATCGCCATAAGTAATAGTATTAGTAGTAGTAATGCAATCAAATAAATTTTACTATAGAACCACTAAAAGAGGAAATGTGATAAAGGTTGTCAATGAGATATACCTCAGAGACGATATACCTTGTGGTCATGACAAGTGTACAGAGTGTCTCGAGATGTTGAATAAACGAACAACCAGTGAAGAGCGTACAATATTGGCAGGTCAGGGCATCAATCAGTTAACAGAAGACAAGGTATTGTTGTTGGACACCAATGTCGTTCTTCATCAAATCGATCTACTTGAAGATCCTGCATTAAAAGACATTATCATATTGTCGACCGTGTTGGATGAAGTAAAGAATCAAAATAAATCCATTTTCAATAGAATTAGAGATATCATTAAAGAGCCCACTAGAAGATTCTATGTGTACTCGAATGAATACTCTCAATACACTGCAATCAATAGAGAGACGGGTGAGACTCCAAACGACAGAAACGATCGTGCTATTCGTCATGCCACCGAATGGTATCGTTCTCATTTACACAAATACAACATTAAAATCATTTTAATTACCAACGATAAAGAAAACTTGTTGAAAGCTAAATCTATGGGTTTAGATTGTCAAACCAGTATGTATAATGTCTATTATCACTTTATACATTTAACAATACTAATACATATACTACTACACTACTATATAGTTCAAGATTTAGTATTTGAAAAGAGTAATGATAATCCTTCATTGGTGGATAAATTGTCAGATCCATCAGATGAAAATGATCAAGATGAAAGCAAAAGATTTAGTTTTACCGAACACAAACCAATATCATTGTTGAGCGAAGAGATAAAGAATGGAAAGGTGTTTCAAGGTATATTTAGAACAAGTATGACAAATTATAAAGAGGCAACAGTGCAATCAAATACATTGGAAAAGGATATTTTAATTCAAGGAATCGAAAATTTAAATAGAGCAGTTGATGGTGATATCGTAGCGGTAGAGTTATTCCCCGAGAGCGAGTGGAAGACTCCCTCTACTATGATTATGTTGGAGAATGACGGTGTGGAAGAAGATGACGACTCGATTGCTAAGGACGCAATGGTGGCACACTTGCAGCCCACAGGCAAGGTTGTCGGTATAGTAAAGAGAAATTGGAAGCCCTATTGCGGCGCCGTCGAGTTTAAGGGCGACACCTCCAAATCAACCGGTCTCCATTTCCTCCTCTTTCTCCCCATCGATAAGAGAATACCAAAGATTAGAATCAAGAGTCGTCAAGTCTCTAACCTCGTGGGCAAAAGAATCGTCGTTGCCATTGATCAATGGGACAAAAACTCTAAATTCCCTTCAGGTCACTTTGTCAAAGACTTGGGTCCCCTTGGAGACAAAGAGACCGAGAGTCAGGTATTGCTCTTGCAATTTGATATTGCCCATCATCCATTTGGCGCTGCAGTCATGAAATGCCTCCCCAAACCCGACATTATGGACAAAGTAGGCGCATCCGATATGGTTGGCAGACGTGATCTCCGTGGCGAGTGTATCTTTAGTGTTGATCCACCAGGTTGTACTGATATAGATGATGCCCTCCATGTAAAGAAACTCAAAGACGGTCTTTATGAAGTCGGTGTACATATTGCTGATGTCTCACACTTTGTCCAAGAAGGTACAGCCATTGACGAAGAGGCCCAAAGTCGTAGCACCTCTGTGTATCTTGTCGATAGAAGAATCGATATGTTGCCCGGAGAGTTGTCGGGCAATCTTTGTTCGTTGATGAGCAATGTCGACAGATTCAGTTTCTCGTGCATTTGGAAGATCACCGAAGCCGGTGAAATTGTAAATGTTGAATACACAAAGAGTATCATTAGATCCAAAGCCTCGCTCACCTATGAGCAAGCACAAATTAGAATCGACGACAAGACTCAAAACGACGAAATCTCCACCAATCTCAGAGTGTTGAATAGCTTGGCCAAAATCCTCCGTAAACAAAGATTCGATAGAGGTGCCCTCTATCTCGCCTCCCCTCAAGTTAAATTCAAGACTGAAGAATTAGGCGGTGATCCATCCGACGTTGAAATCTACCAACTCCGTGAGACCAATGCCATGATTGAAGAGTTTATGTTGTTGGCAAACATTTGGGTTGCCAAAAAGATCCACAAACATTTCCCAGGCTGTGCCCTCCTCCGTCGTCATCCTACACCCAAGAAATCAAGCTTTGACCTCCTCACCCAGTTGATTGAAAACAAGGGCTTCAAGTTTCTCACTGGAAGCAGCAAAGAGTTAGCCGAGTCTCTCGACGCTTGCACACTCCAAGACGACAGCTATTTCAACACCCTCTGTCGTATTCTCACCACTAGATGCATGTCTCCCGCCGTCTACTTTAGCTCTGGCTCGCTCCCCATCGAAGACTACCATCACTATGGTTTGGCCACAGAGATTTACACACATTTCACCTCCCCCATTCGTAGATACCCCGATATCATTGTACACAGACTCCTCGCCTCGGCCATTGGCATGCAATCCGTGTCGCTCAACCTCGAAAACAAAACCATCTCGGGTCTCTGTGAAAACTTTAATTTCCGTCACAAAATGGCCCAATACGCCGGCCGTGGATCTACTCAATTGCACACATTAATTTTCTTTAAGGGCAGAAAATGCGTTGAAGACGCCTACATCATTCGTGTCAAGGCCAATGCCTTTGTTGTCCTTGTGCCTCGATACGGTTTCGAGGGTACCGTCTATGTATCCGACCCCAACAGTACCTCTTGCAGCTTTAACTACAATCATGACGATCAAACTCTCACCAACGGTCAATTGACATTCAAAGTATTTGATAAAGTAACCGTTGAAATCTTTGTCGACGACAGTAAAGCCCACGATCAAAAATTAAAAATTGAGTGTATTAATCCAAAAATCACTTTTACAATTGAACAAGAAAATCAAGAAAACACCACCAATGGAAATCAACAACAAGAAAATGGAAAACAACCAATTAAACCAATTGTTAAAAAAGAATCAAAAACATCCGCCGCTAAAAAGACGAGAAAAGAGCCAGATACCACAGAGTCAACTATTAAAGTTAACAAAAAGGTGAAATCAACAAAATAAATTTACATATATATTTACAATCCTTGTAACTGAATATTGATTTTTTGTTATTAATTAAAGACTTTTTCAACGACTAGGACTTGATTGAAACTATATGCTTAGACTGGATAATTATAACCAAGTTTCTATTTAACGCTGGAAAAATGGAATAGGTGATCATCTCTATATATACTCCTCTTATTGTTTGTAAATAAAAAAACAATTTTATTATTTATTTATTAAACAAGCTTTATTTTTTAAGCTAAATAATTATAAATCATAGCATTTTCAGGATCTCTGGCCAAGTACTCTTTATCGATTAAAGACTCGATTCTTTTTTTTAAATCTGCTGGTTTGGGAGAGAATTTCAATTGAGAAATCAACTCTGACATCAATAGATTGTGTGCCAATGTTTTTCTAGATTTCATAATTCTGACGATTGTGGCGTCGATTTGATATTGACGATCGTGAATGACATTTTCATTGGTTTTCTTGGTCTCTTCGACAGTTTCTTGGGATTGGAGTGCATTGACTTTGATTCTGACGAGTTTGGCGGTAAACTTTTTGTTGAATGTAAAGGAATCTGTGTTGGCAATCACCTTGGATCGGGGTGATTTTACCAAGAGCTCGGATTTAGAGTGACAGAGATACTGAAGATTTCTTTTGAGTTCGCCTTCGGGTATTTGGGTTTCCTCTTGGATTTGTTTAAATGTGATACTGCCACCATCAGAGTCGGCACGGTCGTTAAAGAGATAGAGGACCAGGGTTTGGAACAACGATACAATGAGTTCTTTGGTGCCCAAAGGATAGTGGGCCTTGACAACGCAGTACCCCATAGCATTTTGCCATTTTAGCACACGTTGATGGTGTTTTTGGAGATAAAACTGTTTAAACAACTCTTGGTATTGAGTGAATTCGTTGGGGAGGTTTGCTTGAATGGGGGCTGAGAGATTCCAATAGACGCCAGTCAATACATAGACGTTCATTTCGATCGAGGTGTAGCCCTTGTCGGCCAAAGAGTGACGGAAAGGATCCATCATCTCGTTGGACAGTTCGATATCCTTAAACATTTCTTCAAAATGGGCAGTGAAATTGGTGCCACACTCGGTCTTTAGTTTTAAAATCATTGATTTCTCTGCATCGATCGAGGCCGACTTGTCCAACAGCAAACGTCTGCCCAAATCCTGTTTATAAAAGGCTTCAAACACGTCCTTGCCCTGAATGTATCTAAAGAGAATGAGGGATTTGCCCAAAACACTCTCCAACTCGTCTTCGGTCATTCTCTTGTTGGCGCCACCAGATTTCAGCTTACTGTCAATAAACTTGGCAATCAACTCGGCCGGTTTGTTGGGACGAGTGTTTATGAAATACTCAAAAGACTCTTTGAGCGAGTAAGTGAGTGTCTCGTTTCGTTGAAACGATTTTTCCAATATTGAGTCGAGTCCGTCTTTAAAGTCGAGTAGATCCTGAATAAGAGTGGCATCCTTTTCAAGATCCAACACCATACTCTGACCAGTGGTCTTTATATACGTTGCCCAAGACTGCTTCAGCGGCTGAATGGCATTCACACGCTGAAACAATGAATATAGACGTGCCAAATCGTCGATTCGTTTCTCTTGCATCAACTGACTGAATCCCTTGCTCAGTATGGTGGCAATGTGTTTTTCTACCAACTGTTTTTCAACGATATTCAACAATGGCTTCTTTGTGGAAATGTCCAAGTATCTCAATGATCTATCGTTTTCCTCTTGAATTCTATTTTGTACATGTCTTAGATACTCTCCTATTTCATATTCATTCACCAATATATTACCCTCTGCTCCATAGAAAAATGTAGTTTCTTGTAAAAAGTCTTTTTCAAATGGTTGATAAATCTGTAGATTGATAATGAATGAATATTAATATCTATATTCCCAATGACAATAATATGTATCTATTAATTATTCTTGTCTACTACATACTTGTAATGAAACCAACATTTTAAATAAAGAATGCATTAAATCACGATCCAATGTATCACCTTTTCTTTCTCTCTCTATGGATATTAATAAACCTGTATATAGTTTTCTTTTTAGTTCTGGTATTTTTGCCAAGTTTTCTCTAAAGATCATTAATCCTAAATCCCAAATTGGTTTAATAGCTAAACTAGTATCATTTTGTAGTTGTTGTTGTTGTTGTTGTTGTTGCTGTTGTAATTGTTGTTGATGTTGTTGTTGAATTGCATATGTTCTATCTAAATATAAAAATATACTTCTAATTACAATCTAAATATATTCATCATCACATAGAGATGTTAATAAATCATATACACCATACAACTATACACTACTACAACTACGACATCTATACACATACCAATTGTTTTGTAACATTATCCCAATAAATATACATTTCTCTTAAAAATGTAGTTGCATCAGTGAAATTTACCAACGGTTGTATTGTTTCATTGATGTATAATTGCAATTGAAAAGACATCTTTTTATACAGATTGGCAGAGGAGTTTTTGTCAGAACACAGATTCTCTACAGTTTTATACAATTGCTCCAAAGTATGATTAGTTGGCTTTTGTGAATTGATACAATCAATTGCATCACTAAGCATATTCCATCCACTGACTTCATAACTCTCTGCCAATGATTTAGTGGGTGCCTGCTTGAGATTCTTGATTACCAATATCTTTTTGGCCGGTGGTGGATTGATTCCACTACTCATTCTTTTATTATTATTGTTTATGTCTATTTCTATTTTTGATAATGATTATTATTATTATCGTGTATGTATGTATGTATGCGTATATATCCTGTTATGACTGATGGATGGTGTATATTGTATTCTTTACGACTAATATTCACACATAACACTTGAATATCTATCTATAAACACCAATATCTACTAATACCACTACTATACTAATAATAAATGATAAATAATGAAATTATTACTTGATCAGTTGAGTAAATAAAAAATTTAAAAAAAAAAAAAAAAAAAAAAAAAGAACTTCATTTCCCACAACTTCACTCCACATCCTTTTCAAACAAATAAATTATTGATAGCTCCCAAGTTGCACTAACCTGACCCCAGACCTGCATGGATTTTATTTCTAATATTTGAGTTGATACTAAAAATGCAGAAAGAAAATATAACTTTGTCATAAATAAATAAAACAATATGATGACTATTCTTTGTTGTTGTGTTGTGTTTATTAATAGTGTGTTATATATAATATGAGATTTAATAATATAAATTAATTATGCTTGATTTAATTCAACAATCCAAGGATGATTCTTTATGCCATCTTCGGGAGTGATTCTATCTTTTGGTTCCCATTTTAAACATTGACTAATGAAATCAATAAATCCTTCGTCTGACGATTTGATCAAATCGCCCACTGTCTTACTACCAACGCCAAACGATTCACCGGTACTTGTGTTTTTAAATTGTCGAGGAATGTATTCACCGCCCTCTTCTTGTTGATAAAAAAACAATGATCTTCTCGACTGTTCGATACTGTTGATAATATGTGCAGGCGGGGCTCCAAGCACCTCTATAATCATTGCCAATTGCTCAGTCTCGTCAGAACCTGGAAACAGTGGTGTACCCGTGTAAAGCTCTGCCAATATGCATCCCAAACTCCATATATCGATCGACTTGTCGTATCTGAGTCCAAAGATAACTTCAGGCGATCGATAAAATCTACTTTGAATATAAGTGAATACTATAGTAGCAACAACAATCATATTAATATCTCTATCTCTATCTCTATCTCTATCTATTAAAATAACAATAATTACTTTGTTCATTTTCAAAACAACTACTACCAAAATCAATCAACTTGATGCCAGACTTTGTTGGTGATTTCAATAATATGTTCTCTGGCTTTAAATCGGCGTGAATAATGTTTCTTTTCGACAAAAACTTTAAAGATGTCAGTATCTGAGCAGCAAATCTTCTAACCAAACTAACATTGAATCCCTGGAAATGATTCATCTTTAAGAAATCAAAAAGATTCATACTGAGTAACTCAAATGTAATGCAAAGATGATTTCTAAAGTAAAAATGGTTATTTAAATGAACAATGTTGGCTGTTGAATGTGGATCCTGTGAATATATTGATGGATGGTAATCGTGTATTAGTATATAGAATAAATAGATAGTAGATGGTGGATCTTGCCCAAGAGACACATACATTGTTCTTTAAATACTCTAATATCTTTATCTCTGTCAAGGCCTGATTATGGAATATCTTTTGATTCTTTAAAATCTTGCAAGCGACCATTTGGGTGGTTTTGTGATCGTAGGCCTTGACCACTTGACAAAAGGAGCCTTGGCCGAGAATAGAGAGGATTTCAAATCGATAGGCAATGTGGTCATGTTCAATCACCTTGTATTCACCCTCCTCATTGTCGTAGCCGTTGTTGGGCAGACTGGGATTAAACTTGACCTTTTTATTGGTGTTGCCTGTGAAAAAGATTTGAGTATAGTCGAGGATCTCTGATTGCTCAGAGAGGGTTAATTCATTGATATACAATTTCAATGCAACCGACGGTGTCATAATAGTGGTACATGGTTTAGTGGGTGTGGTATTGGTTGATGATGATGATGATGTTGATCCTGCCACTGGGTTTAATGATTGGGTTTTAGATAGTGAATTATTACAATTGTTGTTGTTGTTGATACTGTTGGTAGTGTCTTTGATGTTGGGCAAGAGGGTGGTAGAGGACGATAGTGTGGATGAGGAATGAGAGTTTTTTAATATAGATTTTACAGGTTGGATAGTAGTAGTACTTGATGATGATGGTTTAGGTGGTGTTTCTTTTTTATCTAGAGTAGATGCTTTGGTTGATGAGGATTTAGTCGATCTCAGTATTTTAGGTATAATCTTGTTTGTAATGGATGTTGATTCCTTTGTACTGTTGTTGCTAGCACTACTACTACTACTACTATTACTACTTGGTTGACTACCTGCAGAAACTGATTGTGATCTTGACTTCATACCTGGTTTAGTTACAGCTGCTAATCTTGCAAACACATCATCGATTGATGATTTAGTGGGTGTAGTTTCTTTTGGTGAATCTGTAGTTGATTTACTAGATGACGATGATGGTTTAGTTGGTGTTGTGTTTGTTGGTGTCGATGTTCTGGGTGGTATAAACATGGATCCATTGGAAACAGATACTGATCTTGACTTTAATCTCGTTTCACGTTCAGATATTGTTTGTGAAGTGACTTTCATCTTTGCCAACGATGCTGCTGTATGTTTTATCTGTACACTGTCGTCCATTAAATTACTGCTACTACTACTTGCACTCGATCCTATAAATGCTGAAGATGTGGATTTATTTATACTGTTACTTGTTGCTCCACTACTATTGCTACCGCTGCTGCTGCTGCTATTCGATGTAGTCTTTTTCGTTGAGAACGATGAGCTACTGCCTGTGATGGACGACGAAGGTGTTGTGGTTGTCCATGACTCCTTGGCTTTTCTAAAACCAGGTTTAATACTAGGTCTATCACTCGTCTTTTTCGTTGGTGTGTTTCCCGCCGACGATGACGTAGTGGTAGTTGTTGTTGTTGTTGTCGTCGTTGTCGTTGTTGTCCCTCTTTCTTTACTACTATTGCTATTACTACTGCCACTACTACTAAATGTTGGCTCTTCCTTAGACTGTTTACTAGGACTACTCGTAGTATCAATAAAATCACCATTAGAGTTGAAAACCGGTGCAGAGGACAAACATACACTTCTTCTAGCTGCTATACGTTGTGATAGAGATGACTTCATCTTATTCAAGTCATGATTGTGAGTATCAATCACACTTTTGTGCAATGATGTTGAAGTCATCATATACTATATTATACTATGTATATGTGATAGTTGTCTTCAGTCTTTACTTTACTATTGATTCTACTATGTATATGTATTGTTGTTGTGTTGTTGCTGTTGTGTTGTGAAATGAAATCACTCTCTGCTGCTATTGTGCTGCTACTACTCTTCTACTATAAATAAGAAACTACTATACAACAATAAACAAATAAATAAGATATTTAAAACAAGATATCACGATCTGAGATAGATCTAAGGGTGTGTATAAAGCCGTATGTATAGTATGGCTCAAATGAATAAATATGTGGTGGTGGTGGGTGATGAAATATTCTCAACAAAACCTAATATGTGAGTGTGTGTGTGTTGTGAGTGTGAATGAGAGTGTGTGTTGTGAGTGTGTTGATGATGATAGATTCTAATTCATTTATGTGTGTATATAGATAATGATGCAAAATAATAAATAATGTATATATGTGGATTTACTTTTTATCAATGATGTAAAATGATAAAGAGATAGTATAATAAATAGATAGATAATATTAGATCAAAACAAAGATATAATGATTGGGATTTTATGATGATTGTGAGAATAGGGTGTGTGTTGAAAAAATTAAAAAAAAAAAAAAAACAAAATATGATCAAATCAATTTTTTCTTGTTTTTTTTTGAATTCTCACCCCTTTCTAGTTGTAGACAGTGAGTGCAAAGGTTCTATGCCTAGTGTAATATTACAATGTAATTATAAGAATGTAAACTATACTAAAGTAAGATTTTGAAAATTATCTCCACTATGAATTTTTTTTTTTAATTTAAAAATATTTTAATTTTTATTCGAAAAAAGTGAAAATACTGCGCGGTGCGGTTGGAGACATAACCTCAATTTTGCCCCACACTCCCACAACATTGGTTGTGGTCTCTCTTTTACATTATCTAATATTTGTTCCGATTCGATTATTTCTATCTGCTATTTTATATGATAGTTTAAAAGATTGCTTTTAAAATCTCCTTTTAAAACTCATA
This sequence comes from Polysphondylium violaceum, assembly GCA_000277445.1. NCBI lineage: Eukaryota > Evosea > Eumycetozoa > Dictyosteliales > Dictyosteliaceae > Polysphondylium > Polysphondylium violaceum. The sequence goes on along the minus strand of AJWJ01000528.1, from coordinate 3,632 downwards.
TTTGATTCGTTTAAACAAAGAATATAGCCAAAAGCAATCTCATAATTCCAACATATATTTGTAGAATAGATAACTATGAGCGTGTGTATTATTGATGATAAAAATAACACAGTTGAGTGTCTTATTTGACTTGGTTATATTTCCAAATGAATCTAATCCAAAATATATTTTTTGTGATCAAATTGCCATTCTTGGTAAATCAAACTCACCTAAAATTATCCAAACAATAAATTAAAGTGGAAAACAAATAATTCTTTTCCAGATAAAAATATAATACACTCAAAAATAAAATGACAACTAATTCAATAATAATATATACTCTTTCAAAAAATTAAACTAGGGTTTATTTAGTTTTTCTTTTCAGCTAAGAAAGCAGAGTGAGCTTGGTATGGGGTTTGAGTGAGAGCAACAGCTTTCCAGAGATCTGGGGTTAAGAAAGCGTATGACTTGGTGATGGCGAAGAAAGTGGCCATGACAAAGTTACCCATAGTTCTGGTCTTACCTCTTGAGGAAGTGTAGACATCTTCGATACCAGCATATTGGAGTAATTTCTTTGGGACACGAGCAGCGACGATACCAGTACCTCTTGGGGCTGGGACAAGTCTGACAGCGACGGAACCGCATTTACCGGTAACCTTGGTTGGGACAGTGTGTGGAGCACCGATCTTGTTACCCCAATAACCTCTACGGACTGGGATGACAGAAAGTTTGGCATTGACGATAGCACCAGAGATAGCAGTGGCAACTTCCTTAGCGCATTTGACACCCAAACCGACATGACCGTTGTGGTCACCAACGACGACAAAAGCCTTGAAACGGGTACGTTGACCAGCACGAGTTTGCTTTTGGACTGGGACAATCTTCATGACTTCATCCTTGAGGTTAAGGAATTTATCGATGATTTGGAATTCCTTGATTGGGAGAGAGAAGAGGTAGATTTCGTGAATGCTCTTAATCTTACCAGCTTCGACCAAACGACCGAGTTTGGTAACTGGAACCCAAGCTTGAGTGGATGGACCAGAACGGCCACCTCTTTGTGGGGCACCTCTTTGACCACCTCTTTGTGGACCACCTCTTTGTTGTGGACGACCACCAAATGAACGACCGCCGGTCTTTTGATCGGCTGTTTGAGCAACTGGAGCAGTAGTATCAGCCATTGCTATATGATTGTTACTTTATTAATATATGTTCAATCAATCAATCAATCATCATTCAATCAACCATCACTCAATCAATCATAATCCATTCAATCAAGTAACTTGAATCTAAAAGATATGTGATATGTGATATATGATATACACTTACATCTTCTTATTAGCTATGTAGATATATCAAAGTCTAAAAAGTTCTAAAAGAAAATAAAATGCAGTGCGCATTGTTTTATTCCCCACGAGACGCTGGGACGCAAAGCTACGAGGAAAAAAATTTGAATTTTTTTTTTACGAAAATTTTGTAAAAATTTCAAAAAATTTGCAAAAAACATTTTACACAACGTTACCGTTTTGTATGAGGGAACCTCTCTTACACATAAAAAACTGATCAATTCACAGATGATATCCTCATTTATTGCACATTGAATTGAATTCAATAATAATGATTCAGTCCAATTCGTACTAAAGAATATATCATTTCTACTAGTAGAGCAGCGGAAAGACATGATCCCTAAAAACTATTAAATTTCTTTGTGGACCACACACTCACAGAGAATTCTATAGATGTCATCAAAAAAATATATTCCAAAAATAGTATTGGCTTACATTGAACTTTGAGGAAATGAAATTAAACCGTGTACTTGCGGAATATATGTGGACATTTTATTTTTGTTGTCGTTGTTTTTGTTTAATTCACATTCCCTCTCCATTTTACCGTTCTGTGATGTACTTGAGATATACATGTACAAGTCCAGTCCAAGTAAAAGTAAAAGTAAACAATAGGATGGTCATGCATGCAAATCAATTAGGTGATCTTCACACATCATTCACTCTAATATTAATATTATTTTTTTATTTTTTTTGTAATTTTTTTTTTTTCTATAATTTTTATGAAATGTGATCATCACACTCCCCATATTTATTTCATAATTTATTTTATATTTTTTCATTATTTTCTCTCTGTATATATATAACAATTTAAAATGAATATTGATTTTGAAGCCTTAAAGGAACCAACTCTCTTTGATGATATTGTAGATGATTTAAAGTTTTTAGATAAGCCCCACTTTGAATTACCACCAAATTCAAATGTATATATTAATAGTTGATGTTGATGTTGTTTGTTGTGTTGAATGTAATGCAGGTCAATTATGTATTACACCAAACATTTAAAGCAACGCCAGCCAATAGTAGGAGAAATAGTAGTAGAGTATAGACACTAATCAATATAATTTATATATACAGCCAGGTGAATTTCTTCAACATGTATTTGAACATCCAAGTGCCCCTAAAAAATTAGAATTTGCTCATGGTACCACTACATTGGCTTTTGTTTATGCTGGTGGTGTTGTTGTAGCTGTAGATTCAAAGTCTACCCAAGGTCCATATGTTGGTATGTATTAGGAGTGGAGTGTAGTGTTTATTCTGTATTGTATCCAACTATTAACATATTTATTTTAAATAATAGCTTCAAGAAGTGTTAAAAAAGTATTAGAAATTACACCAACCCTTTTAGGTACAATGGCTGGTGGTGCAGCAGATTGTTCTTTTTGGGAAAGAGAATTGGGTAAAAGATGTAGATTATATGAATTGAGAAACAAAGAGTTGATTTCAGTTGCTGCCGCCTCTAAAATTTTAGCAAATATTGTATATTCATATAAAGGTTATGGTTTATCTATGGGAACCATGATTACTGGTTGGGATAAAACTGTTTGTATTATTAATTATAAATTATTATCATCATTATTGTAATATATATTAATATATCTATCTATAAATATAATAGGGACCATGTTTATATTATGTTGATAACGATGGTACTAGATTAAAGGGACAACGTTTCTCTGTTGGTTCAGGTTCTACATATGCATATGGTGTTTTGGATTCAGGTTATAAATGGGATTTAAATGATGAAGATGCCTATGAATTGGGTCGTAGAGCAGTTTATCATGCCACTCATAGAGATGCATTCTCTGGTGGTGCCATCAACGTCTACCACGTACAACAATCTGGTTGGAAAAAGATCTCTACCGACGATTGTTTCAAACTCTATCAAAAATACTATGATCAAGTCCCAATCAACAAACCAGCTGCCAATTAATTTAATATTATATTATCATAAATTCTAAATAATTAATTATAATCCCCTTATCCCTCACTTTCTCACTCACAACACAAGCAAACAAGCAAATATAAATTATTATTGATTGATATTAATTAATATAATCATAGTATCAAAATAATGTAATAAAGATAACAATAAAAATGTACATCATCAAACAACACAGGAGAATATCATTATTACAGCACTGTAATCACTCTGAGGCCAAGGTTTCATTTAAATGGGATCTCATCAAACTCCCACTTAATGTGCATTAATTGTGTGTTGTGAAGATCACAATTTAAATTTTTTTTTCTTTTTTTTTTTTTTTTTTTTTTTTACTTTTTTTTCCTAAATTTTTTAATTTAGAAAAAAGATGA
>AJWJ01000527.1:0-16021 GCA_000277445.1 Polysphondylium violaceum | reverse complement strand
TTGGTCAATGGAATGATTCTGTCAACAACTGTGTCTACTCTCAATGGGAAGTCACTGTCACCAACCACTTACCAAGAAAGATCACCAACTTGTTCATTGCCACTGACGATTCACTCACTTTAAGAGACTCTGCCTCCATCTGGAATATCGCCAAAAACGGTAACGTCCTCTCTTTACCAGCTTACCAACCATCTGTCAACCCAAGTGCCAGTTACACTTTTGGTTTCATCATCAAAGGTACCCACCAACCACACATGATCATCAAAGCTGTCACTTATTAAATAAACTCTTGAATAGAGTAAACTGAACAGTTTCTTATCAAATACATTAATAAATCAAATGTTGCATATCATATGACTGCATTTTCCATTTATGAAAAACTTAAAAATGAAATGCTTGATTTCACCTCTTCATTCATTTTTTTTTTTTTTTTTTTTTTTTTTTTCGTTTTCAATTTCTCAGGATCACCAACTACACTTCACATTCGACAAGAGTAGGTGAGAGCGAGAGAGGAGAGCGTGCAATTAATAAAGTAACCTGATACAATGAATCGTAATCCTCAGTTATATCCCAGTATTGGTGGATATCAACAACAGCAACAGCAGCAACAGCAGCAAAAGCGAACTGCAGATCAATTAGGTGCATCTTCATACAGTTATCTCCAGTCGCCTTCTGCTACACCTTTGCACACCACTTCTAATGTTAGAAACCCGGTGGCAACACCTCTTTCATATTCTGTGTACCAGCAACAAGATGCTGCTGATAAAGTAGGTGCCACACCTACCGTTAGCATTAACCAACAGCAACAACAGCAACAACAAGCACAACAACCTCATAATCCATTCCAACAACAACAACAGCTTCTTCAACAACAGCAACAACAACAGTATCAGCAATTCCAACAATCACTTCATCAATCGCAATTGGGTGGTGGATTACAACAACAACAACAACCATTACAACAACAACAAACATCGCCAAATGAATTACAATCAACAACGATAGCAAAAGATGATAGCAACAAAGAGAATCAAATGGATAAAGAGTTGGAGTTGTCGATGAAATATGATTCATCGAATCCCGAATCACTCTTATCCATGACATCGTTTGATAAGGAGGCCGATTTGAAGGCAATCTATAGCAATTCATTGACCTATGTTGAGGGATCCATCAACAAGATTGCATCACTCCCCGACCCAACACTCAAAAACATCAATAAGAAAGACCCGGGATTCAATTACTTTGAACCACCCAACAACAGTCCCACCTGGTCGACATTGGTCATTGAAAAGCACATTGAATTCCCCATAGAAATCACTCAACGTTATCTCACAACCTCTACCAAAACCCTATTGGGTCTCTTTCCCGAGATTGGCAGAGCATGGATATCGATTGATCAAACCCTCTACCTCTGGGACTATAGAGACTCTGGTGAATTGATATCACACAATCTCTCACAAATCATCACCAACTGTGCATTGGTCAATCCCAAGAGAAACACATTCAAAGACACTGTGAAAAAGATCATGGTCGTCTGTACCCATGTCGAAGTCTTTTTGTACGCCCTCTGCTTTTCAAGTGAAGTTCAATTTGAATTGTTATCAAGTAAGTAGATTGCCCATTAGATAGAGCAGTAGTAACAGGTATTAATACAATAATAATAACAACAACACAACAGGTCTATCTATACCAACCGATAATGTGTTTATTACAGATATAGTAGGAACTAGGGACGGCAGAATATTCTTGTCGGGCCAAGACGGCAATGTGTATGAGATAGAGTACAGTAAGGATAATATTGGATGGTTTAGCAACGATAAGATTAAAAAGGTGAACAGAACATTCAAGTTTATGGAATCGATTTGGGCAAGCAAGAAGCCAGATATCATTCAAATGATCATTGACGAAGACAGAAATCTATTGTACACACTCACCAAAGACTCTGCCGTGTCGATATACAACTTGGGCAGAAACGGCGATAAGTTTGAGTACGAGAGAACCATTCATTTGATCAGTGAGTACGATAACCAGCTATCCTATTCCTACCAACCAATGAACCAACAGCAACAACAACAAGGTCAACAGCAAATGTACTACAACCAAGGCGGTCAGCAACCACCCCAACAGCGTAGAGCCAATGTCAGCGGCAATGTGATTTTGTCAATCAATGTGTCGCCCAAAGAGACCGAATTCTACTTTATCGCCATCATATCCAACGGCGACAGACTCTACTACAGCACCAACAACAAACTCTATATCAGAAACCCACCCAACACACCTCACGTGCCCAACGAATCGCAGATCCACTACACATACTACTCCAACGGTGTATTCTTTACCGCCTCAGAGATCAGCGAGCACGAAGACAAGTTGGTTGGCACCACCCTGTTTGGCAACGATTACTTGAAATCACACTTTGAAACCTATCCACAAAATAGCTACTCTAACCAAATCTCTCAAGACACCCTCTCTGAGAAATCCAATCTGTTCTCTATTCGTGGCAGAATCAGTGTCATTAAAGAGGACATCACCTCATCGTCCAACAGATCGGTCTACTACAAGGAATTGGCCAACGAACACTCGTCGGTCCCCCGTAGATTCCTCTGCTTAAACTCCCTAGGTCTCCATTTCATCACAAAGCTACGTTATGTGGATATATTACAAAACATTTTAATCTCAAACAATCTAACAGACATTGATGTAAGTAGAGTGCGGATGTGCCCCACAAGAGATACAGACAATACTAATACTGCTCTCATACTATAGAATTTCTTTGAAGCATTTGGTAAAATATTGACGAGTTCATTGTGTATTAGTTTGTATTGTTCATCGCCACACTCAAGCATACTGTTGAACAACCAATCCTACGGACCAACCACAGTGCCCAGAACAACATCGACCAGAATTGCAGATTTGGCAATGACACATTTAAAGAGAAAGAGCGGTAGACCATGCTACCATCAACAAACCCAGCAGTATCTCAATGATATGGGTGCAGCAGTACATCGTACAGAGATTATGTACAGCAATGCCTACAATGGTCTCTTGGCCTACTTGGGCAGAATTTATTATCCATTCTGGAACCGTTCCATCATTGTTGCCAACGGCAGTTGCTATTGGAGCACCAATCAATTAAAACTCTTTCAATCACATCTATCCAACCTCTTGTCATTTTGCGAGATATCTCAGCTGATTCCCAAAAAGGACAGCGACATCCCCATTAAATCCAATCCCATGAAACAGGGCGGCGGTAACGCTTCGTTGTACAACGACGAGATTGCTGCACGTGAGGAAAAGAGAAATCTCATTGGCTTCAAGAACGTCATTGTCAAGTCGGTACAAGTGATTAGTTTGTTTTTGATCTTGTCACAATACAACTTTAAGCAAGTCTATGAGGACTCGTCCATCCCCCTCGACACCAAAAAGAGAATAGAGTCGATCAAATTTAGCGACCTCATCAGTGACGGCAGTCTCTACAGTGTGCCCGAGATTGCCACCCATTTGATAGACTCGCTCATGAAGAATCTCAACAACTTGAATATCAGCATCGACCAAGTGTCCCAACAGCTCGAGTCTGAGTGCCCATTGTTTTTCAAAAAGAAGCACAGAGATCTCTACAAAGCCAAGGAAAAGCTCAATGTCGTGCTCCGTGATGGCGGTAGCAACTACTTTACCGAGACATACATCAAAGATGCCGTACAAATCCTCTTTTCCATTTGTCCAGATTTTGATCTCCACGAAATTACTGATCTCCTCATCAGACTCAAGCTCTACCAATACATCACCCCGTTGGCCATCCAATACGGAACCCAAATTGACCCACACGGCGTCACAGCCAAGCCCACCTCGAGTCCCTCGGGCGAGTACAAGTCCAAATACTCGTTGAAAAAGAAAGCCTACCAAGAGATAGTCGACTTTTTACAATTGATAGAGACCTCGGCCGCCGCACCAGACGACCATCCCAACTATTGCCCAAGAGAGTTTATCGATATCGTCATTCAACAAGTCGTCCAACAGAGCCAAGACTTTATTTGCCACAACATGCTCTACACCTGGCTCTTGGACAACGACTACTCTACCAAATTGTCTGAGCTCACCACCCCATTTATCGTCGAGTTCCTCCTTGAACACAACATGGAGCTCTGCTGGAAATTGTTGGCCAAGAACGCCGATTTGGTTCGTGCCTCAGCCGTACTCTTTCAAATTGCCGAAAAGTCCAACAACTTGGACGACAAGATCGCCGCCTACACCAACTGTGTCGTTATTCTTTGTGAACAAAAAGACAGCGAAGCCTTTATTTATTCAAAGAGTCAAATTAAATTGGCCAATATTCAAAAACAAATTATTAAATCCTTGGAACTAATGCTGTCCGCCAACAACGATGCCGGTCTCTCTGGTGAAGAAAGAGAGGATATCAAATTGTCAATTTCCAATCTCAGTAAAAACATTTTTGACATTACCACCCTATTCAAAGATTACGCCAGAAAGTATCTTTTGCACGAACAAATGCTCTATCTATGTCACATTGGCAACCACAATGACCAAAACTTTATTAAAATCTTGTGGAAAATTATTATTGATAAAGAAGTTCCAGCCATTACCAACAACAACGCCAACGATCAAATGAGTGTCCAAGGTGTTATTGAATGTTTGAAATCCAAGATTAGCAATATTGGCTACGACTTGTATCCAAATGAAATCACTTTTCCCGTACAGTATATTATCCAATTGGCAGAGAAATCAATTTTCAACTACTCTATCGATTGCTTTGAACAAGTATTGGACTTTAATTGGTTGGTGTCGTCTCTCTATGATCACGTGAAAATTGATTATCTCATTTTGGTCGAATACTACAAGAGCGTCATTGAGAATCAAATCAATTCCAAAGAATCTGACGACGAAACACTCTATCTCGTCAATGTCTATTGTCAACTCATTGAATCGGTCATCAACACCATTCACACCCCTACCGAAAGAAGACTGTTCTCGAGCAAACAAATCTTGTCCTCGCTTGACCAATTCTCTGACAAAGTTAAATTTATCCAACAAAAGTATAAAAACAACAGTAATCACAACTTGTTGTATCTCAACACATGTTTAAATATTCAAAAATCAATTGACAAAATTCACTCCATCACTCAATACTCTTCCTCCTCCTCTTCTTCAAAATAAATATTTCCAGACAGATAAACTTAGAATAAAATGAAAAATTAAAACACATGTCCATCATTATTTCTATTCTTTCTATTACAAGCTTACGACAGATGAAAACACAGGGTTGCGTGTGTGCATTTACAAAACTTTGAGGCCTCAATTTTATTTTATGTGTGTTTTTTCAAACTGCAAAGATTTCGTTACTATATTAATCTTTGAAATTAATTATGAGATATATACAATCGTTGATATTCATTGTTGGTGTGTACAACATACATATATATATTTAAAATAAATATAAATATGTTACTTGTGTTTTCATTTTAATGACTATCAGTTCCTTTTGATGATGATGATAAAGAGGCTGCTGCTGCTTCTTCTTCTTCTTTTTGTCTTCTTTCTATTCTCTGACGAGCTAAATATTCTCTAGCTTGATTCTCGTCAAACTTCTTTTTCTTGTGATAGGCAATATATTCATCTATGTGTAAATGTAAGTGATGTGTTTATTGTACAATAATGTAATATACTAAACACTTACAATAACCTCCTTGTAAATAACGATCCAAGAGATACATGGATCCTGCTAAAGCAGAGAATGTCATCAGATAATAAACTTTTCTATTCATTGTTTACTCTATGATCATATGAAAAAAAAAAACGTTATTTTTGAAAAAAAGCGAAAAAAATTGTGAAGACAGAGCGAAAAAAATATGGAAAAGAAGTGGTAAAATATCTCTATAATGATATGTGTTGTACATAATAATATAGATATGTTTGGCCACTTCTTTTTCATATTTTAATTAACTATTCTCACTACCACTGGTCTACCCTACTAATGTTTCTGCTGGTGGTAATCCATCAAATTCAAATTGGGAATGAAAAGGGATGTGGAAAGAATTTGAACTCATATGTGACATTTGTATCAGCGCTCTTTGAGAAAAAGATAATGCAATAAGTGAATCTCATATAATGGATCTGTGTTCTTTTGAAAAGGTTAAAACTGAAAATAAAAATAAATTTTTTAAAAAAAACTTTCGTTTAATTTGCAATGCTGTGCAGTTTTGAAGCGTTGGATTTAGATATTTAGCGATTTCTTATTTCACAAGAATAATATTATTCTATCAGTCCAAACTTTTCTTCACATGTGTTTTTTTTCATCCCATTTTCGTCTTGTGTGTGTAATACTGTGTGACGCAACAAATAAATAAAAATAATTGTAGAATACAACACCAAACAAAAAACAAAAATCACCACCAATCGCCCCCTCCCTAATCAGCGTCGATCAAAACAATTCTATTGAAATATATCTATCTATAAATATACAACACATGACCACGATAAAAAACAATAATAGTTTTCATCTTTTAGAAAAAGATAGTGACGACAATGATAAGAGTAGTCTTCATAATAATAACAATGACAATGACAATCACAATGACACTCTTCTCGTAACAAAGGATACGGAAAAGCAAGATGATGATGAAAATGAAAATAAATACTATAAAAAAGAGTTTATATTAAATTTGGATCATAGACAATTGCTTTCATATATATGGGATCAAATAAGAAAGGCATATGAAAATGATACGATAAAGAGTGCATTTGCAGTCGTATTATATGGTATTTATCGATCTATTTTATTAAACTATCTTTATCCTCCTTTCTAACACCTTTACATACACATTCATATACTATAGGAACAGTTAGTTTATGTCAGACTATATTCAACAAAAAAGTAATGACAACCTTTGATTACGAAGGATCAAATATATTACTCTTTTTACAAATGATAGTGACGATCATTATTTTACAATTACTAAATTATTTTCAAATATTAAAAGTCAATACTACGCTAAGCTATGATATTGTAAAGAAAGTAAGTTTCATTGTAGAGATATAGATAAAATAGAGGAATGAATATACTTACACACATAGCTATAGCTTTCTCCCTTATCGTTTTGTTATATCATTAATGTATTGTTGGGATTAGATTCACTGAAAGCATTAAATATACCAATGTATAGCGCATTAAAGAGATTGGTTGCCGTAGCTATTTTAGTTATGGAATATTTTATTTTAAACAAAGTTTCACCTCCCAAGGTCGTCGCATCGGTCATTGTTATGGTATTTGGTGCTATTATCGCCGGTTTCACAGATCTAAGTTTTAATTCATTAGCCTATACTTTGGTGCTAACAAGCTGTTTGTTTCAAGTAAATATATATATTTACTTGATAATACATACCACATTCCTTGCTGAAGCAAATACTAATACACAATCATACTCCCACCACTACCACTACTACTAGGCATCGTATTTAATTTTTGTTAAAAAGATAGCAAGAAATATGCCGACCTATGATATGCTATACTATAACAGTGTGTTGTCATTACCCATCATCATTGTGTTGATGTTGTATAGAGATGAGGTCACCTATTTCAGATCGTATCAGTATTTGGACAATCCTTATTTCCAACTCTATTTCACTTTATCTGTATTTCTAGGATTCTTTTTAAACTTTTGTATATTCTTTTGTACATCGGTCAACTCACCACTCACAACTTCGGTTACGGGTCAAGTCAAAAATATAGCGTCAACCATCATTGGTGCAATGGTGTTTAAAGATATCATCATACAACCATTCAATATATTTGGACTGGTGGTGAATATCATTGGTAGTATATGGTATTCATTCTTGAAATTAACTTCATAACGCACACTGTGTATGTGTGTGTCTATCTGTCTGTCTCTGTGTATTTGCTATGAAATAACATGCACACATAGCAACAACACAACAACTATAATAGCTATTTAAATTAAAACAATTTAGATTTTATTATTTACAAATATAACAATATATGCAATTATTATTATTATTTATTGAAAACCCTATTATCTTATCTATATTTGTTTGCAATACCAATAATTCTATCTCTCGATGTGTGGAGGTGTGTGTTCTTGATTAATGTTTTTTTATTTTTTTTGGAATATGGGTGATGATCTAATGATTGATATCAGTCTTTATATTTGAAAAAGGAATGATTTTAATCTATCTGTTATCGTTATGGTAATAGACAATGAAGTTTATCAATCTTTATATTATTGTTATTGTTCAACAAAGATATTTTCATTGATTGTAGTTTTAATTTCTAATTAAATAAATTAATTGATATAAATTCAACATCTATAAAATAATAATAACATAGTTGTGTTTGATTATCACAAACTAGTAATAAATGCAGAGTGATAATAATATATATATATTTAACAATACTAATGATTTTGTTGAAAAAGATTATAGTAATAATAGCAATAATAATAATTTATTTGAATATCATTTGCTCCAACAACAACCAGTACTACAATACGATCATATTATTAATAACAACTATAACTTGATTGATAATGAATATACTTTTAATAACAATAATAATAGTAACATATATGATGATTTGTCACAGGTTCCAATTGATAATTTTAATTCAAATGAGTTTGATTGCCTAAGTAATCATAGTAATAGTAATAATATGAACAACCCCTCTGATTGTAATTTTAGTCATACTATAAATGTAGGAATTGATCAAATCTACAATGACCAATATGTTAATAATAGTATCAATAATAATAGTAACAACCAATATCAGCAAATCATCTCCTCATCTTCATCAGAAATAGATTATGATAATGATCAAGAAATACTGCAAGAACAGTATCAACAACCACAACAACAACAACAGGATATCGAAGATGAAGTGTATAATAATGATAATGAAGAATCTAAAACCAAGATTGAAAAATTGATAGAACTATTTTACAGCCAACCTCAAAATCAATTGGTTTTCAGTTTTCTCAATCATCTTTCAACGGAAAATAAAGACAAGATTAAAATATTTCCTGTCATTGCCCCGGTATCCAAGTTTGCCAAAGTCGGGATAGACTTCAACTTTAAATCCTATCTAGAATCACAAAAGCTGGATAGAATAGATAGTGTCTATTTTGTCAAACCGGTAGCCTACCTAAACAAACACTATGACCAAGAGATTGAAAACCTCGACAAAGAGTACCAGTTTAGAATCCAAACCATCCGTCGTCTATCCGAGCAACAAAAGCTCGTCAGACCCGTCGTCCAAGACGTTGAACCACGATTAGAACAGATCGAGTCTATATTCAAGATCATCAAATCCTACCAAAAGACCTACACCGCCAATGTCGTTTTACAAGTGTTGAAAAAGTATGCCAATGAATTCAAGTCTCGTAGAGTACTCGACTCGACCCAAGGCGATAGTATGAATTCATGGTTCTATCACAACTCCTCCTGTCCATACCCCAGTGAAGACGAAAAAGTAATTCTTGGGGCCTCTAACAATCTCTCAAAATCTCAAATTGACAATTGGTTTGGTAACAAGAGAATGAGGGACAAGAATAAAAGAGATAGACCATCTTTTGAAGATGACTCATAGTGGTGGTCTATTGGCCGTGTATATTAGTGTATATTAGTGTATATTAGTTGAATTATAAATAATAAACAAATAAATAAAAGAAAGACAAGTGATGTTAATGTTTTTAATATTACTCTTTTTTATATATATATTATTAATGTAAACTAAAAGTATGTTGTTGTTATTATTATTCTTATTGTTGTTGCCTATTACTATTACTATAGTTATTATTTATAAATCATCTCTACAAATTGGACCAGTTGGTGGTTCAAATAAACTAGTTTTGCCTTGTGGACCTTCACAAGTCTTTCTGTGAGTTTGTGGGCCAATCTTTGTCTTTTCACCTTTAGCAATTTGATTCAATACATTTACAGTTGATTCTGGAGTTAAATCTTCATAAAAATCATCATTGATACACATCATTGGTGCATTGACGCAGGCACCAAGACATTCGACTTCGACCAATGTAAATTTGTTGTCTTTGGTAGATTCACCAACTTCGATACCTAAATGTTTTTTACAGGCTTTGACAATATCTGTTGAACCTCTCAATTGACATGGAGTGGTGGTGCAGACTTGAACAAAGTTTTCTCCAATTTTAGTTCTATTAAACATTGTATAAAAAGATGCTACCTCATAGGCAGTCATTGGTGGTACACCAATAACTTCTGCAACTTTATCCATAGCCTTCAATGAAATCCAACCTCCATTTTGTCTTTGTGCAAGATCTAATAATGGAATCATTGCTGATTGTCTATATTTTGGTGGGTATTTAGCCAAAATAACTTTAGCTTTTTCCATATTCTCTGGTGTAAAATCGAATGGTGTATGATCATTATTGTCTTCTGTTTCTACATGCTAAATATCATTATTATTGTTATTATTTGATTTGATTTAATTTGATTTGATTTGATTTGGATTAAGTTGATAAAAGTGATTGAACACATAATAGATATTATGAGATAATGAAATTAGTATAATAATTCAACATTTGCAAAACTAAAACTAGATTTATATCTATATCTCAAAATATAGGTATATATCGAGATGTATCCCTTATATCTTTGTCCTAGATATCAAATGATAAAAAAAAGAATCTTACTCTGCTTAAAGCATCTGAATATAAAGTTGATGAAGATTTAAAGTAATTTCTAAGTAAAACAGAGTTGTTTGTTTTACTAGCAACACAACTAAATGATTTCGATGATAATTTAAATAAAGATTGCATTGTTTGATCTTTTACTTGAAATATTCACAAAGTAAATTAGATATATAAACACACAACACACACAGAATTGTTTTTTTTTTTTTTTTCAAAAGTTTTTTTTATTTTTTTTGCCCTTGAAGGGCGCGGGGTAACGTTGAAAGACACCACAGGTAATGGCAAAAAAGACGCCCGTGCTGTTTTTATGCGAGAATTTTTTTTTCATGATCATACGAAAAAAATTAAAAAAAATTAAAAAAAAAAAATCGACTGCAATCTATTTTTTTTTTTTTTTTTTTACAGCGCACCAAATTATCATCACTCGTAGCACAATCAACAGCAAAAGACTGATTGATTCTGATCTGATATATAGGGGCGGCACAGGTGTTTATTATATATAAACGTAGTATTCAGTAGTCGTAGTATAGTATAGTATAGCCAGACAGCGACAACAGCAACAACAATGAGTAGAGTATCGTTTGCTCGTACTTTTCGTACAAAAGTTAAATTGGGCATCAAGTCCTTTCCCTCGGGTTTCAATTCAATGATTCTTGAAGGTATTCCATACATGGTGCCACCCAGATACAGACATTTGGAAACTATAGATAGTCCAGTTCTCAAGTATGCACAAGAGTTTGCAAATGAACATCAAGAGATCGGGTATCTCTCTGATTCCCGTCTTTCTCAAGATGCATACAACTTTGCCTACACCAAGGTTGGATACATGAAAAAAGGTTTGAACGAGTCACAGGCCTCGCTTCAAGCCAAGAGAGATCTCGTCAAGAGCATCGAAACTCGTTCAATGGAGTTGGATATGATTCAAAACCAAGCCCTCAAGTTGGGTATTCCCTCTTTTCAGCCAAAGAAACATCTCGATCACATCAATACTCTCTTGGGTAAAGTTATTGAAAGAAAAGAAGAATTTAACAGTATTAGTAAAAGGTATAGTGTGCAGCATGTGATATAGGCATGTGATGTGTTCGGCTCATGTATCAGCAATCGATATTAATACATAACAAAACAATACTATACAGAGAAGCATTGGAAGAGATTTTAAAGATTAAGACATTTTACGGTGATACAAGTCCACTTACATTCACACAAGTTTCATCTTTTGCACCAGTTGAATACTTTCAATTCATTAAAGAACATCCAGAATACAGAGTCGTTTTACAACAAAATGTTGTAGAGGATAACACTCCAGGTGTTGAAACTAAACAAACTTCAGAATCATCAGACATAGACTCTATCAACAGCAGTGAAGAGAAACAAGCAAAAGTAAATCAAAATAAACAACACCAACAAAAGCAAGCCACCAAATCAGAGGAAGGTGACAATGAGGGCGATAATGAGGGTGACAATAACGAAAACAACAGCACTGAACAACAACAACAATTAGCAGAGTTTGATGAAGAGACACCAAAGGTTTATCAAGGCGATAGAAATTTCCTTGGTTTTGGATTCGAAGACTACAGCTTAGATTTAAATAATCCACATCTTAAAATATTCAACTCTATTTTAACCGGTGTTCCATTGTCTGCCGCCTCTGCAGCCTCTGCAGAATTGGCCAGTGGTACCGTCAGTGCCTTTGAAAAGGAATTAAAGGCCTTTGAGAGCAGAATGTCGTCAACAGTGCCAGTCAACAGAGGCAAACTCATTGAAGACTCTATACGTAAGAATTTCAGCAACCATCTTCAAGACTTGGACATCAGCCTTCAAGACGGCAAATTTATCAACCAATCTTTATACTATCCCTCAAGCAAAGGCAAACAAAGATTCAATCGTTTACCCATCGTCTCTTCGCTCAAGTCCATCCATCACTTGATCTCCCAGGGCAAATGTTCAGACGAATTGGTCGACTACATCAAAAGAGAGCGTGAGTCTTCGGTAAACAACGAAAACTCCAGCAACACTATAGCCAACAACAGCACCCAAAACAACAACTATGTATTATCAGATCTTTCCAATTTAGAATCATTACAACACTTGACCCGTTATAATGAGCTCTCTTCCAACGCCTCCATCAAGCCAACCATGTTGGACTCTGAACAAGAAAAACTCAGATTGGCCTTTATCAACACTGTCACCGACGTTGTCAACGATATCTACACCGACGTGAACCAAGATTTCAGCTACATCAAGAACAGATTCAAGAACGATTTCGACTTTGAAGAGGCCCAAGAGGAACAAGAACAACAACAAGAAGACGACGACGTTGACGTTAGTGAAGTTTCAACTATAAAGATTAAAATGGCCAAAGAAAGAATCGAGTTGGAGGAAAAAGAAGCCCTTGCCAATGCCGATAAACAGCCATCCACCACCATTCCAGAGTCTGTTCTCGGAAAATATGACAGAGATTACTCAATCTCCTACAGAAACGACAAGAACATCACTGTTGATCAAGACGGTTACATTGATTTATCCAAAACAAATATTTATTCAAATCAAGAGATTTCAGATTCATCCATTAGAGAGAGCAACATTGAGAAGGAATCCAACGCCTTTGCTCAACAATTTAGCACTGAAGTGTTTGCCATGACCAATATCAATATCAACACCAAAAAGAAGACTCCATTTATTCAAGACATTGTCAACAATGAAGCCATCGATATTGCCCAAGGTAAATCTGCCTTTGAGCCAGAGAGATTGTTGGCAGTCAACGAAAACAGAGACTTACTCAACATCCCATCCACCGACTCTAACAGACTCAAGGTCATTTATGGCGAAGCTCAAGAAGAATCAATTGCCAATGCTCAAGGTTCCGAATTCCTCAACGATACCCTTGCCTTTGCCGAAAGTTATCCAGAATATTTATTGGCAACAAACGCTATCCAAGAGAAACAAGCCACCGAAGAGCTCTTGGCCATGATGGCTGCCGAACGTGACGTTAAATCTCAACTCCACCTCAACAACACCAGAGACCAAGAGGAAAAGATTGACTATAGATCTCTCCAATTGGACCAAGAAACTCAAACTAGATTCGCCAAGCAAATCAATCAATTCAGAGAAAGAGAATCCAAGGGCTCCCTTTCCGACGAAGAGTACTTTGAATTTACAAACTATTTGAATTTCCTTAAATCTCAATCCGAAGAGCCAGAGATTGTCAACCACATCAGAGACGTTATGGGCATTCCAACCAGCAGCAACGAAGTTATCGACCAATATAATCAAGATTTAATGAAACAATTACAAGACGAAATCAACGCCAGTGACATTAAATTGAATCCAACTCAAATTGCCCTTCAAAAGATTAAAGATATGTTCCCAGATGAAAAAGATAGAGATGAAATTGTTAGTTTATTATTGAATCCAGAGTTTGGTGTTGACTCACTCAAACAAGTAGAACAACAAGACAGTCTTGACGACGACGAAATTAATGAATTTGATATTGATTCCTTTAGTCAAGATATCGATCAACAAGAAGACACCACCACCGCCGACGAAAGTCTCAATGTAAAGAATTTCTTGGCCAAGGATGATATTGAGCATGGTGATGTTGAAATCACTCAAACTATGATTCAAGAAATTGTTACCTCTCAAAATGATAACAAAAAAGTTTAAATTTTAATCATACACCAGATAATATATACACAAAACATTAATAATATCTTTTTTTACAGATATAATTTTATAAATAAAAATAGTTATTTTTTTTTTATGATAAACTTGGTTTATTTTCCATAACCTCCACCGTCGATACAGGTTTTTCTCTGCTTATTTTTAATTTTTTTAATATTTATATTTTTACGACATATGTCGTAAAAATCCAAAAAAATATGAAACAGAAAGGGGCACAAATGTCATTTTAATGATATTAATAAATAACTGAGGGCATTACAATTTTACCACTTCCATTCACCACCTTTTGAATTTTTTTTTTTTATCAAGTTTTTTTATGTCGAAATTTTTATGTTTTTTAAGGGGAGGTATACGATGTTAACAAAGTTTTTTAAAATATATATCCATCCAAAAAATAAATATTCCGAGTTTTTATTAAATTTCATCTATAGCTCAGTGGCTCAGGGGTAGCGCGTGAGGCTCATAACCTTAAGGTCCCAGGATCGAAACCTGGCTGAGCTAGACTCTTTTAAAACTAGTATTCTTTTATCGGGGTGAGAAGGGTGCGCAAACTGTTATACCAAAATAAAAACATGATCAATAACCATTTTTTAATGAGGGCTTGCATTCAAAAATAAGAATTAACCCAAAATACAAAATTAAGATTCTTCAATACAAAATTATCAATCATACAAAAATAAGGCACATACAAAATTAAGATTCTTCAATACAAAATTATGAATCATACAAACTAAGTAGTTTTCGTCTTGAAAAAAAAAACTCGTAAATTTTTTTTTTCTTTCAAATTGTTTCATTTGTTTTTATTTCATCATCACAACACTCAAATGGATGCAGATATAAGTAATTTTATTATCGCCAACTTTCAAGACCCAGAAGATGCAGCAATTCTTCTTGATTTTATGTTTTCTAACAACCAATACCTTTCATTTTGTCATGGTCATCTTCAACACCAAGCTGTATTGCTCAATATACTTAAAAAAAAGTTATTAGCTATTAAACAACAGACATCATCAGCCCCATCTTACATAAATTCCAATTCCAATTTATACATACATGATGTCAGGGCTGATATTAATATAAATAATTCATTTAACTCAAATGGATCAAATGTACCTATTGATATTTATAATCCAATTTTAATCCAATTAATTCAACATCTAATAGAAAAGATTCAACAGCTAAAGAACCTGAAAGTTCCAACCCAGTAAATAGCATCATAGAGAACTCAAATAAAGTTTCAACAACAACAACAGCAACGGCAACAGCAACAACAACATCTACTTTTCAAAAAAAAACTCCAAAAAAATAAACTAATAAATCAAAAAGTATTGATGACAAGATTGAAAGAAAAGGTACTAAATTAGAGTATTCTATAGTTTATCCATTACTTAAAGAACCTCAACATAAATGGTCTTAAATATTGGATAAATATCTTGAGGAGGATCATAAAAAGGATCCAAGCAAAAAAAATAAAATAGTTCAAAACAATACCAACTTTTCAAAAGAGAGAAAAGAAAAAGAAATAGAAATTATTAATAACACTAAATTCAAATATCCAAGAAAAGAACATAAAAAGGCATTAATCAATTCAGAGTGTTTCAAGATAGAAACTATCACCAAGTCTACTTCCAATATAGAGATTGTTT
>AJWJ01000526.1:0-16018 GCA_000277445.1 Polysphondylium violaceum | reverse complement strand
TCTCTCTTTTTTTCTCTTTTTCTCTGTCCCTATCTTTTCTATCCCTTTCTCTTTCTTTCTCTCTTGTTTTATCTTTTTTATCTTTGGTGGTTGTTGTTGTTGTGGAAATTGGTTTCTCTTCCCACATATCTTGATCTTGAGTTTCATTGCTGTTTTCTTTTACAAATTGATTTGATTTTACTTGCTTATCAAGAGGAGGAAGAGATGGCGAAAAAGTTGAAACAATGGAGGTTATATTTTGATGATTATTATTATTATTATTTTGATTGTTATTATTATTATTATTATTATTCTGATTATTTTCTTGAAGGAACAGTGAAAAAGGATCATCTTCTACTTGATCTTCTTTTGGTTGTTTTGATTTATTCTTTTCAACATTTTGGACAAAAGAAGAAAATGGATCTAAATCTTCATCTTGATCTTGAGTATTATCACTATCATTATTATTATTATTATTCACATCATTATCATTTTTAGTTTTTTCTTTATCAACATTATCATCATTTTCAAATATTGCTTTAAATAAATCCATAGATGGTCTTTCAGCTTCCTTAATTACAAATATCTCTTTTTCTTCTTGATTTACATTATTTACAGTTGTTGGCTTAATATCACTATCACTATTACTATTACTACTCTTATCTTTAATATTGTTATTACTATTATTGCTACTATTACTACTATTATTATTATTAATATCATTATTATTATTATTAATATTAGGTATATTTTCAACAATTAAACCTTGTAGATTTAATTTAGATTTCCAGTTATTTAAATTCTTTAATTTCTCTTGTTCTTTTTCTTTTTTATATAATTCAATCTCTTGTTTTGTAAATGGAGAGTCTACATCAAATCTTTTACACAGTATTAGTTCGGGTACCCATTTTTGAATTGACTTTGATTTTTTAAATTTACTATTCACCACCAATGGTTTGTCAGAGGCGCTGGCAAACCTATCGTTTAGTTGCGACTGGAGAGGTGTAAATGTGTCGGCATATTGTTTGAATACCTGTATTTCCTTTTCTCTCTCCTCGGCACTGATGTTGTCTCGGTGTGAGGATTGGTTGTCGAGTGATTGGGTGATAGACGCTGTCTGATTGTTTCTTGTCAAGAGATACTCATTGAATCGCAGTCTCCTGCCCGGATCATTCAAGTACTGCATAGAGTCTTTAATTATATTTTGACGTGGCTGTTGTTGAGGTGGAGGTGGAGGTGGGATGATAACGTTGGATGATGGTTGAGGGATAGGTTGATGTGTAGTAGTTGTTGCTGTGGTTGTGGTTGTAGGTTGTTGTTGTTCGCCCAACATATATGATCTTTGTGTGATGGATATCATGTACGAAGGTCTATTGATGATGTCTTTGGATAGCGCAGATGGATACTTATGATAGTAATTGAATTGAGCAGGCAGTTTCGGTGGAGTAAACCATTTTGCTTCAAGTTTGGTTAGAGTTGATATTACAAATCCACGTAATGGTAGAGTGCCATCTGAACATCTACCGCTAAACTTTGTATCATAGTCTTTAGGTTTCATAAAATCTATTATCGATTGATTAGGTTGCTGCTGTTGCTTTGTTGTTGTTGTTGTTGTTGGATATGTATTCTTTTTCCCAGTAAACTTGTTGTGATCATAAAGTTGCATTGGTTCGGAATCATAGACATCGTAATCATCGTCGTCTTCTAATGCGCCAATACCAAATGATGATCCTTTAGACGATCTCTTTGGATCAAACTGTATTTTTCCGCTACTAGCGCCACTACTGCTGCTGTCATTAGAGAATGCTGTTTTCATCATTCTGATTTCATTTGTTGGTTCATACCCTACACCGTAGGCATCATTCTTTTGTGTGAACAGGTATTGCTGTTGTTGCTGATGTTGGTGCAATAGTGATTGAAGATATTGGTGACTATCATCACCACCACCATCTATATCATCATCTTGATACTCAAATCCTTTGCTATTGTCATATTCGTCATCCTCCTCTTCATAGGCTCTATTCTCTAAAAGATTTAATATGTGACTTGGGATTTCCTGGCCCTCTTGTATTTGTGCCAATAGATGGCTGGGGATTTCCATACCATCTAAATTGATACTACTACCACTACTGCTCTTACTCTTTTCTTTTCTTTTCTTTTTGTTCTCCAACTTGATTGTCTTTAATACACCCGTGCTTGTTTGTTTCTTTTGATGATCCATGAGTTTGAGTAGCTTTAATCCAATCGATTCCTTTGTATTCGACTTTATCACACTATCTTGTTCATCTTGAAATATGTTTGACAACTGTTTGGTGGGTAGTATACTGTTACTAATGCTACTACTATTTGGTAATGTTGATGCTGTTGTTGGTAAACCAGATTGAAATAGATCATATTCAGATTTCGTTTTCAAATCCTTTGCTTGGTGACTGAGATCCTCATCATCCATGAAATCCTCAGGCTTCATTTGGGCTGCATTTGATTTCTGTGATTTCGAAGAAGTGAAAGTAGAGGGCGTCCAGCCTTCTTTTGAACCTACGGTATTAAAATACCCAGCACTAAAGCCACCTGTAAAGGCACCGTGAAATCTTTTCCTACCTCTTTCATCCTTTACCTCTTGCTTCCAAATGGGAGTATAGTTGTCTTTGCTGGATGTTATGTTTGGCAATACCCCACTACTCTCATCCTTAAACTGAATCAAATTGCCAATAACATTAAAAGAAGAGGAGGATACCTTTTTTGCTGTATTACTGCTACTCGTTGATCCTTTGTATCCTAGATTTCTGTTTAATTGACTATAAATATCATCAACATCTTGGTCTTGCTCTTCATATATATTTGAGTGATATCTCTTCATTGAAATCAAATATAAACATATGACAAACACAAAGAGATAATAAAGAAAATAGAGATATGTAATTTAAAAAAAGAACTTTACAAAAATAGAAAAAAAAATAAAAAATAAAAAAAAAACAATATCTGTTGAATTTACTACAATAAAATCATGAACCATTCAAGTACCCATTTCTCCTTTAGTGATGGTCATATTTGAGTCAACATATTTTTCTTTTTGGATCAACTTATTTTCTTCTTGGTATTTTCTTACATGATTGACCATTAGTCCCACTTTTACCATGCAATTAAAGACCAAGCAGGAAAATTAGTTGATCCAATTCCATTTCGGAATTCCATAGAGATATATGTTTTTTAGTTTGATTCCCAAAACATATGCAATGACTATTTTAGTAAGTCCAAAACTACTCACCCTTTTTCAAAAAGTTTTTCAAAAAAAGGCGCCATTGCACCCACACCGACATGAGCTTCAATAGTTTATCAATACATAGTAATCCATCTTTACTAGATGCAATTCAAACGATTGGGTATCAATCTTCAATATCTTATATTCCACAAAAACTAATAGCATTGGATGATCAAATATCGTATGTATATGTACATGTACACGATCGCCAGTAGTAATGTGTATCAACATTATTAACCTCTGTGTTTGTAACAATAGGCATTTAAAATCATTATTAGATATTACCATTAAAGAGAAATCAAGCTCAGCAATTCTATTAACAGGAAGAAAATCATCTGGTAAAACAACTGTAAGTGATTTCAATGAATGAATACATATATATATTCATTCAACAGCAGATTAGCATCCGTCTTTTATAATATATCATTAATATCAATTATTCATCACCATCATCATCACCATCATCATCACCATACAATCATGATAGTTACTGAAGTACTGTTTACAACAATATGATCCAAGTTTGTTTGCAGTTGTGTATTTAACAAGTTATTTTCATTTTAGTGAAACCTATGAATTGAGTTTAATTGCCGCACAGTTGGGTATCAGTTTACCTAAAGAGAAAAACTTTCAAGAGAGTATTGGGTATCTTGAAGCTTATCTCGGTAAGCAACAAAGTGAACTACAGCAATATCAACAACAACACCATGGTCACAATAAAAGACAAGAAACCATCGGTGGCAAACCAGTGTTTATTGTCATTGAAGACTTTGAAGCTATGTTTGGTCAGAGTTCAAAACAAAATCTACTATACAAACTCTTGGATCTGTCTCATTACCAAGGGTTATGTCTGACAATTATTGCAATGACAAGTCAATATGTATGTGTGGTGTCTGTCTACGTGAACTGATAAGATACAGTAATATCTAATCTACTATAATCTACTTTAGGATATATCAAATTCATTGGAAAAGAGATTAAAGTCCAGATTTACATCGGTGGTATTTCAAGTGCCCAGCATACCAACGTTGGGGGGTATCATAGAGACATTGGACGAAAGATTAAAGTTACCAGACACCTTTCAAGATGAAGAGTTTAGAGATCAATGGAACGATAGCATCACAGAGATTCTGACAGACCAACAAGTACTAAAACAATTGGAAAGACCATTTCTCGTACACAACAATCCTCTTCCCTTTTTAAATATATTTGTATGTATAATAGGGTAGTTTTAGTTTAATTGATCACTATATCAACTTGTTATTAATAACAACAACAACAACAATAATAACACAATCAAACTACTACTCTAATCATAATGATAGAATACAGCAATGTCATATTTATGTGAAGAAAAACAATTTCTTGAATCATCAATGGTACTGAAAGCAATTCAAGAAGAGGTTGGTCTTTATTTTGAGAAAAAGCTGATGGGTATTTCAGAGTCTGATTTCTTGATATTGGGTGTTGTGGCAAAGATGACCGAAAAGAGAAAAGCAGGTGAATTTATTGTATTTGACGATTTCTATGATGAGTATAGTCAATTCTCTTCCTCTCATTTCAAAGCCTCCTCAACTTTACCAAAAGCTCAAGCTTCATCTGTAAGTAATAGTGGTATTAATATTACTATTATTATCATTAACAACATGATATTAATACATTTACTATTACTACCTAATAGTTGATAAAAGGATTAATTAATATTGGTATGTTGAAAAGCGATAAAGAAAGGTCTGTTCATAAATTTAAATTAAATATAGACTCTAGGCAAATTGAAGAATGTGCTAGAGATAGAGTTGATCTTCCTACAAATATTAAACAATATATAGGCAAATGGTTAGAATAAACACAGTCAATGAGTACATTATTTATAGTATTATATTATATTGAGTATGTGTGTGTTTATTGTCTGTTTTAAAAGGAGAGTACTCTCTCTGGAATACTCTTGTCTATTATATTATTAAAGCATCATTGAATCTGGATTTGATAAATAGGTCTTGAAGGATTCCAAAAACTTTGAAGCAATCTCATCGTCAAATACTCTATTGTCACCGGAAAGAGTAATGTCGACGACTTCGGCAGTGTAGGGGGTTGGTGTGTTGGAGAGGGAGGAGGAGGAAGAGGATTTGGTGGTGGAGGATAGAGAATCTGAAAGCTGTTCGAGTTGGTCGAGAGTCAATGGACCTTTATTAGAGGCGGATGCATTGATGGTTTGTTGTTGTTGTTGTGGTGGTTGTTGTCTAAATTTAATTACCTTTCTACCAGTACCAATGGCAAGAATACCTGCTTGAGGGTAGTTGATGATTGCGTTGAATGAAGAGATACCAAACATACCTAAATTGGATACGCTAAAGGTACCACCGATGAATTGCTCGGGTTTGAGCTTACCGTCTCTGGCGAGGAGAGCCAATTGCTTGGATTCTTGAGAGATGGTGAGTAACTGCTTTTCGTCTGCCTTTTTGATGATGGGTGTGATGAGGCCTCTGTCGGTAGACACAGCAAATGATATATCGACGTCTTTGTTCAAAACAGTCTCGCCCTTCTTTTCGTCCCATCTCGAGTTGGCCAATGGGTTGTCTCTGAGGGCGAGTGCACAGGCACGCAACACAAAGTCGTTGACAGAGATCTTGATATCGCTTTGTTGTAAAAGTTTACGGTATCTGACCACCTGGTCAAGATCAACCTCGACGGTCATGTACATGTGTGGCACTGTTTGTTTGGATTGTGTAAGTTTGGTTGCAATCACCTTTCGTATATTATTGTGTGGTTCATCTTGATATGTTTGTTTACTGCTCAATCTATTTGAAACTGATGCAATTGTATTCTTTGTTGTTGTAGTGGTAGCTGTAGCTGTATTTGATGGTGATGATGATGATGATGATGATGAAATGACTAAAGGTTGAACCTTTGGTACAGGGACTTGTTGAAGATTCTTTTGTTTGATGTAGTCCAACACATCACCCTTGAGAATATTCTTTTTGGGACCTGTTCCCTGAATGCTAGATACAGAAATACCGTATTCAGTCAATAGTCTTCTAACTGATGGAAACAACTCACCACCAGCCGATGCTGATGAACTCGATGAATAAAATCTAACTAGTTTATTCATTCCTTGTGTGTATATCTAACTTTAATTTATGAATGAATTTACACCCCCGTGAAAAAAGAAAAAAAAAAAAAAAAAAACAAAATCCACTTCAAAAAATTTTTTATGTCAGAATCTTGGCCACTTATTTTATTTTCTCGTCTTCTCAAACATGTAGACAATAATAATTATGTGTACCACACGAGATAAAAAGAATTATTAACTCTTTTTCAATATTTTAGTCTAAGTATCTCTATCGCGATCATGCATGATTTTTAGATTTCTGAAAGCCACATGGAGCAAATCACTTTGATTCAACTCCTCAAAGTTTATAAAGCATAACATTTTCAGATATATTTAGATATTCAAAGTTCATTGAAATGAAATAACAGAATTTTAAAAAAGGTGGGTTGTTGTAATTGCACCCCAAACGTTTGAAAAAAAAATTCAAAAAAAATTCAAAAAAAAAAAGAAATCAAAGGGTGCCAATCAAAAAATTTCGAAATCTAAAAATACAATTTCTCTTTTGTAAAATTTTAAATGAGAAAATGAAAATATCTCTTTATATATTTCCATTTCTAATATTATTTGTTTATCAAGTGTGTGGACAAGCATGTCCCACTTTGACATACACAGTACAAAAAAAATGTCCTGGCAACTCGAGTCCTTATGTTGTCGACACTTTTGTGCAGATTCCCACATCACAGCCACAAGGAGCAACCTACAGTTTCTCGCAAGAATTGCAACCCCAGATTGCTACATACGCCGTAAATAAGGGCCCTGTCTATTTCCTTCCACATGGCGGTGAATATACACTCTCTTGGAGCTTTTCTAACCGTCCAGAGTGTGCCAATAGTACCACCATTGTTCCTATTATCACTTCTTTCGTCGTCAATCATCCCAAATGTAGATTCTCTCAAGGAAATTTTAATTTCATTAATCCAAGTAGTGATTTTACCTATACTCAGTATCCCTCCTATTTATACACCCAGGTCGCTGGCTTAGGTTGTGAGAGAAATGTTGTCTATTATGAATTGTCAGATGCTTATCCAAACTTGAAAATTGAAAATACTCAATGCCATAAAAGTACAGGTTCAGTTCAAGTTTTAAATGATGGGGCATATAGTGTAATGAAACTACTCTTGCCCGACGGTGCCCCCATACCCACTCCTTCACCTGGTCTATGGACACAGCTATCCCATCATCAACAATATACCCTGGCTTTAGAATCCGATCAATGTGGCGACCAATTCATCCCCATAGATGTGTTTCCCAATATTCCAAAGTTTGAATTGGTTTTCCATAAAAATGAGAGCTGTCCAACAAACTCTAGTGTCTCTGTAGCTTTTGAAGATCCTACCGTATTTGATTTGTTGGATAGCATCACCATCAATGGTGTTGCATACACTGGTGAGCCATATTATTTCGACTTTACCAGTGACATCAATTTGGCTTTATCTCTAAATGGATGTAGTTACGCGAGACAAATGGGAAAGCCTTACTTGATTCCCGATGTGCACTATACCATTGAGCAGTGCAAAAATTACAACTCTACAGTCAACTTGATCTATGATGAAAATGTAATTACTGATCTTCAAGTCAGTGCTGGCACAAACAATTCTTTTTCCCCAGTCAATGTGGCAAATAAACAATTTGAACTAAATGAAAATCAAGATCAATTTTATTATAGTTCTCAATGCTACTCTTCAGCCATAGTCCAAATTTCTTCCCCCGTCTTACCCATTGTTGTTATTGAAAATCCTCCTCAACAAGCTGGTGATTTATTTGATATTTTCGTTTCCAACTATATGGATTTCTTTGAATTATACTTGGAAAACACATCTCTTGCTTATACCAAAGCTGATCAAGGGTGGATGAGAAATATTGTAGCTACAGACACTTATAATCTAAAATATAGGGTCGATGGCTGTGCAAGATACTCTCTACCAATATCATACTTTAGTGGATACCTCGATAGTTCTTTTCAAGATATCATCACTGTTATTTCACCTGGAACTTGCAATAGAAGAGGTCTGGTATCATTTAAATCCTATTATGGAATATATCCAAGTGAAGAAACAATTTCTCTTTTTGCCCCAGGAGAATTACATACCTTGACAACCACATTTCCCCAACAATTTCCTTGGGGTTCTAGTAGAAGTAAACTTTGGACTGCTCCACCTGATCCCTGGTCTTGTAAGTTATTATTATTATTAATTGATATAATGAATCCATCTTAATAGTTGTACTAATTTTAAAAAAAGTTGAGCAACCAAACTTTAATATTACTGTCTCTAAAAATTGCTCTTGCAAGTACTCTAATGATGGTGAGATTAAAATTACATACATGAGTGATTTTGTTATTCTGGCAATTGAAATTGATGGTATAGGATACTATCCTGCTGGTGATGGTTACTCTTATATTTTCTCAGGACTCCCTTGTGGTGAGCTTCGAGTAGAGGTTTTTGAGGATCTTTGTTCATACAGATACTACATGATCCAGATGTATAGTAATAGTGATTTCGAGATTGAATACACAACTTTTCCTGCCGATCCCGGAGAGTATAACGGGGGTCTCAAATTTAATGCAAGCCAATTTTCAACCCTTGTTGGCCCAAACGGGGTTCTTCTTCAATACAGTGGTGAATTTTTTAACCAACAACAAAATATCTACAAGTTTATTTTTGTCACTGCTGATCTAAGTTGCTCTGGATCTTTCTATGCCCTTATACCAACAACTGTACCTGCCACTGTAGAGGTCATTCCTTATACCAGACCATTTTGTAAAAAATCTCTTAGTGGTGCCTTTGGTGTGTCTTTATTCGATGATAATAGTGTGCCCATCCCTATTAGCTCAATTGTAAATATGAAAAACGGCAAAATTGTTAATATTGCTACACCACCTGTTGTCCCTGCAAGAGAATACAACTATGCAATTCGTTCGCCTTCAGTTGTAAGACTTCTCAACTATGATTTAATCGAACAAGATATAGAGTTTTCTTACAATATTCTCTCTGAGATGGGCAGTCCAAACTCTTGTCAAGTGTGGGTCTTTGTTGAGCTCATTCCCAGTGTCGATAATTTTGTCGTAGATGGTGTATTTGCTAACCATTACCCATTGAGTAAAGCAACCAATCTGTTTAAATATGAATCCAGGGGCGAAAGTAGTTTTACTGTTGAAATTTACTATGGTACAGGCTGTTCCAAATCTCTTGTTATTGAAAGAAACCTTCAAGATAAGTACATCTTGAAAAATGATTGGCCAAATTTATCAGTGACTCAAAACAATTGTTCTGATCCAGACTCTATCAATAATATTGTCGAGGTTCATAAAGGAAGTGGCCGAGTTCAGAGTTCTTTATCCACAATGAGTGCTGATTTAAATGGTAAATTTGTCCAAACATCTTTGGGTGGCAGCTCAGCTGACGAAATTACATTTAGAGATCCTTATAGTTTTTGTACAATTACCAAGACTATTCCACAAACTTATTCAACATCAACAGTAACCGTTAAAAAGGGAATATGTCCAACCTCAAATGATGGCACTATCGATCTCCCTATCGATACAAATACTCAACAAGCCTTGGTAAAAGAGGTCATCTCTGAACAAACAAGCACATTACCTGTTGCCTCTAGTACCTCTCTCAATGTTTTTACTGGTGTGAGAAACTCTACCTTTACAATTTTAAAAACATTCAAAACCAATTCATTCTGCTCAATTCTGGAATCTGTTCAAGTAACTGTCGACGAACCTAGGGTTGAGAGTGTAGCTTCTGTTGGTGCATGTCACATCGATGAGATCAGTCTTGTGAATGGAGGTCAAATTATTAATACCCTTAGTATCAACACCTCGAGTGTAACCTACAGTGCTGGTGGAATTAGTTCTATTGATGATCCTGTCATAAAGGGCTTGGCATCTGGTGAATACTCTAGTACCGTGACTATCAATAATAAAATATGTAAGAGAGTACTTCTCAGCAACACTGTCACTGTAGCTCAATTACCAACTGTCTCGACCACAATAGATGTATCACAATGTGCAAAGGCTACTATAACTCCAAATCAAATGCAGATTCAGCACAAATATATTATTAAAGATTCATCAAATCAAACAGTAAATGAAAGAAATGGCATCATTGGATCATTTAGTGTAGACTTTACAAAAGCAGGTACCTATTCACTTGAATCATCAGATATGGCAGACACTTGTTCATTTAAAGCATCCTTCCAAGTCACTGCCTGTCCTATCAACCCAACCACCACCCCTCATCCAAGCTCTAGCCATGAATCATCACAATCTCATTCCCCATCCCATTCTGAATCCAAATCTGATAATCCAGAAAATATTCAATCCAAAGATGATGGCGGTGTTAATCTTGGCTTAGCCATAGGTCTTCCAATAGGTTTAGTCGGTGGCGCTGCTGCAGCTGCCGCTGCAGGTTTCTTCCTTTACAAAAAGAAATTTTCTGCCTCTAATAAATCTGTTGGTACCAAAATGAGAGGTCTTCCTCAATAATTGATCCATTTTAATATTTAAATAAAATCAAATAATACCATAATTATTACTTAAAATAAAACATTTATTATGTAAGAATATTAATTGTTTCTAGTTTTTTTATAATACCATTTTATGTGAGTTTTATCCGATTAGATGATTTGAGTTAGTTTGGCTACCATTAGAGTATAAAAATTCGGGTAATTAAAATAATTATAGATAAATTTAAAATAGTATTCCGAGGAAATTGCAATGATTTATAACTTTTATAAACAATCGATAATAGCAATAATTACTTCAATTTTACATCACCAACACCCAGAGGGAAATAGAAGAAAGATTGCAAATCAAACTACATTATCTCTAATCGTTAGTGATCACTATAGAATAACGAGGTATTTAGTATTCGGGAAATCAACCGCTTGCTATCACTTGTTGATCTGTAATAAAAATTTTAATTTTACAGATGACAGTCAATTGAATCTTTAGAGAGTTATCTTGATATTATAAAATAGATACACCCAAATCAACTGATTCACCCACCACTTACAAGAACAACACTAAAAGATAGTAGTCAAATACCCCTCACACTCACGATTAACATAATCACACGATATAAATGAAAACGGTAGGATATATCAAGACATGAGTGTTTTATGTTGTGATAAAGATTTACGGAATTTTAAAAAAAATTTAAAGGTACCCCACTGGTGGGTTGACTATCCAAAAATAGAAAAACAAAAAGTAACAACATATCAATCCATTATCTCACCCACCACACCATCAACAACCACACCTATAGACAAATAATATCTATGAGTACACAACGGGTATAAAGTCAATTCAATTATTATTCTTGTACCTATTTTATGTTTTGTTATTTTTATCCATATAAATATAATGGCCACACCACACCCACTCAATAAACTCGCTCTATACAAACACACATCCAATACTAAAACTAACATTCATACTATTTTATGTATTTTTTTTACAATAACCACGTTCGAGTGGTATGAAATATTTATATGTCTACCACCCTATTTTATCCAATTGAAGGAGATTACCGTTGTCAAATAGAAAAGATATAGATTCTAAATGCATTATTGAAAATTAAAAAAAAAAGAAATGTGTGTTGAGTGTGTGCGAGAGTGTTGTGCATATATATAGAGATAAAAGGGACAAATAAAACAGAATAGGTGGTGTGGTGGGGTTAGTGTGTGAATATAACTAATTTGACAATCTTTTTCTATTTCTTTGTTTATTTTTTGCTTTTTATTTTTTAATTCTCTAAAGTGACTTTTTAATTGTCCTTTTAATTCTTTTTTTAATTTTCCATTTCTTTTACGCATGTGTGAATCTAGTAGTATCGAGCAGCAATATTCTAAACAAACAAAAAGACATTCTTAAATTAAATAGTCAACCTATAATTAGTTTTACGAAATTAATATCTTTTATCGATTGTTATTAAATAATTTCAACCAAAAACATATACACCACCACTAGCAACACTACCACCACCACTGCTACTATTACTACCAATACCATTCATTGACAACAACATAATTAAGACATAATTAAACGTAATCTTTTAGTATTGCAATTGTGTTGGACATACCAGATCATTTCTCGCTTACACTTGTTGGAAAACATATATTCACTTACTATTACTACTTGCATGATTTCTTTTATTCTCAAGAAGCGTCTATTGCGATCGAACTAAAAAATAACATTGGCACACGCATTTTAAACAGTGTCTCACCGCACCCCTTTGTTCATTTTAAAATTTGTGAATTTCTTTGTTTATCATTTTTAAAATTTTATTTGTTTACATTTTTTTTTTATTACTCACAAATTAGTATTTAATAACATATTTGTTTTTAATTAAACTTAGATAGTTAAAATATTCGACTTGCGTATTTTATTTTTTCCTTGATAGATTTTTTTTATTATTTATTGTAGTACACCACAACACATTCAACACAATGGAGGAAAAAACATTTATACAAAACTCTATTTCCTCAGCAAGTATACAAAATAGACAGAAACACTTCCATTCTTCTAAATATAATAGTGCATGTTATAGTGAATTTTCTCAACATGTATCTATTAAATCAGACAATATATATTTGGAAGGCACTGTCACCAATCCACCAAACTCAAAAGCAATCATCATCTTTGCCCATGGTTGTGGATCAAGTAGAATGAGTCCAAGAAACTTGTTAATTTCAAAAATATTTCATTCCATTGGTTTTTCCACTCTTTTATTTGATATCCTCACCCCGCAAGAAGAAAGATTAGATGGAATCACTGGTGAATTTAAATATAATATAGATTTAATTTCCAATAGAATAATAGATGCAACACAATGGTTAAATACAATGCCTGAACTAAAAGGTAAATATTATTATCAATATTAATCAATTGATTTAATTTAAAAAACTAATTTAAATTCATCAATCTAGATTTACCAATTGGATATTTTGGATCAAGTACAGGAGCATGTGGAGCTTTATTGGCAGATACATTATTTAAAAATAATAAAATATTTTCAATAGTTTCTCGAAGTGGAAGATTGTCGCTATTGGACAAGGAAACCATAGATAATATCAAAACACCAACCCTTATGATTTGTGGGAGCGAAGATAGAGAAATTGTAAACATAAATAGAGACGCTTTATCGAGAATGTCACACTGTGAACACAAACAACTTATAGTTATCCAAAATGCATCCCATCTCTTCTCCGAACCTGGCTGTTTAGAACAAGTGGCTGAAATATCTAAATGCTTTTATTTATCCAGTTTGAATAAATTTTTACACCAAAGAGATCAATTACAACAACACCACATCAATCATCAACAACAAGTATCATCAAATCAACAACAACAATATCATAATAATATCTGCCCAGTTTCCGAATAATAATAAAATCAAAACATAAAAAAAACAAATAAATAGATATATCTTTTTTTTTTTTAATTAATTATTTTGGATCAAGATCTATTTTTATTGATTTCTTGGGAGGTGTGTTATTACAATTACAAAAATATATAAAGATATGTGTGGTGATTCTCGACAGTGCAAGATCAATGTATTCTTACAATACATAGACATCTGCACCTCTCGAAATAAATACATAATATATATATGGATGCGGGATGAGTGTTTGGCGGGCATATATATATCTTATTCTTTCATTTCTTCAACATAATTTTGGGGTACAAAGCCGGTTGCACCATTCAATTCGGCAAACCACCAACCGCTGGAATCTTGTTCGGTCACAGTGAGAATATCACCTTCACGGAAACTGAGCTCTGTATCACAGCTGGCGTCATAGTCGTACAAACCAACGACTCTGACAACCTTTTGTTGGACACCACTACCGGCGGCAGCTTGGACGCCTGGAACACCAGCGTTGCCGCCATTGTGTTGTACGTCGCCCGTGGAATTGGACAATTGGGGATTCTTGCCCAACTCTTCCAATTGTTGAGTAATGAGTTTTTGTGATTCTTTGAGCGACACAATCTTTCTGTCGGCCTCTGCCAACTCGCCCTCGGCCTTCTTTTGCTCCTTGGGGTCGCTGGCATAGAATTGAATGAGTTTTTCAATACCTGAACGAGCCTGCACCTCGGATCTAATGTTGACCGAGATCTCAGAGTATTGTTGTTCAAGTTTGGCAATCTTTTCGTTGGCACCAAGGTTTTGGTCCTTGGCAGTGAGACCCCATTCCTTGATTTGGGTGGTGGGTGGCTTGTAGGTGCCGACTCTAAAGTTGTTGGGAGAGTTATTTGATGATGATTGACCCTCGCCCTCGTATGGATGATACTCGATGTGGGAGGGAACAGTGACACCGGTTCTATTCTCTGACACCCATTGTTTGATGTCTTGGTCTTTGTCAATTTGCTCGGCACCCTTTTCAATATCCTCTGCGGCGTGATTGAGTACGGGTGGTATCTCTTTGATGTAGGTGGCTAATTTATGCATAATATCTTTACCTTGAACAATACGATCCTCTTCAAATGCTTGAAACTCTTTTAATAGATTTGGCATATCTGTATGATAATACTCGTCTTGCTTGGTGTTTGTAACACCCAATGTCTCTCTGTATTCTTGATCGGCTTGTGTTGCTTTTTCAAATGCTTGTGTAGCTTTAACAGATAGCTGTGATACTTTATCTTGTTTCATTTTTGGATCTGCTTGTCCTTTGTTTAATAATGTTTGTGCTACCTCTGCTTCTTTAACTAATTTATGATAATTTAATTTAGATTTGGTACAAATATCCAATTGTTGTTTCATATCTTTTGTTAATTTTTGTCCATCTCCTGTTAACTATTATAGTTTTGAGTCATCTATATTAATATACTACTATGACTAATATGAATCACTAGTGATGATGATGATGATAACTTACTTTCTTTCTAACGTTTTCTTTATCTTTAACCATTTTATCAATAAGATTTGATAAATCGTTGGTAAGATTTGCAAACACTTGATGTTGATTACCAACATGTTCTAATTCTGTCAATGTTGTGTTCCATGATGATTTAGATGATCTATATATAATACATATATTCACACATAAATATATTTATTAATATATATATTTTAGATATACAACTAATTAATTAATTATATTCATTCATACCCATCAAGAAAAGGATTTGCAATTAATTTCTTTTGACCTGTAGATTTAACCAATTTTAATAAAGCTTTAGAGTAATCAGATTCTAAAGTTGATAACTTTTTAAAAAAATTAGACATCTCTTGATTACATTTTAAAACTCCTTCTGTTCTTTTATAAAGGATTTCAAATCCATCTAATAAATCTGAAGAATAACTCATTTTTTATTTTATATATAGTAATTTGATTTGTTTGTATTTGTGTTTGTGTTTGTTTGTCTGTTTATTGATATCTAATAGATAGATAGTATTTGTGATATGTTGTTGTTTTTGATAAAATATACAATATTGTGTGGTGGTGGTGAGTGTTTTTTTGGCGATGCAATGTTATTTAAATTTTAAAACAAGTTGTGGTGATAATGATGTAACTAATGTTTCAGATTTATAAAGTATGTGGTTAAACAAAGATAAGGGGGGTGTAGCCTGTCTAATAACTATGATGGAAGAAGATCAGTGAAAAATTTTTATAAAAAAAATTATAAAAAATTAAAAAAATAAATCAAAAAAAAAAAAAAAAAA
>AJWJ01000525.1:0-16092 GCA_000277445.1 Polysphondylium violaceum | reverse complement strand
GTATTCGAGTTCTTGATAATCATGGTTCCATCTATTTTTATTATTCCTACAGAATCCAGCCATTATAGAGTATATCAACAAAAATCGGTAATTGTGTTTTACTGCTCAATCTACTTTCGCCAACACTGGGGATTTATTTAGTGATACATTATATTAAGAATTACCAGACCGATACCGAATAAATCCACCAATGATAAGCATCAATCTCAAATATATTGATCGACCATAAGAATAGATGGAATAGCGATAGATATTTAGAATACATATACAGAAATCAACATAAATTTCAAAACAAAACATCATTTCAATCAGCATTTGATCACATGATTATCAATTTTAATGAAAACAAATTAAAACAATCAAGCCATTTATTGCATACACTTATATTTTAAAAAATAAATGTGTACTAAATGATAGTCATTATCATCATCTTGTGAAATACAATGATGGTCTAACTATATTTGGTATTGTACCCGATTCAATGTTTACATCAAGTGATTATCACCCACCACCAACAAGAACCAAATGTTTGTAACATAATAATCATGACCGAGAAAAATACAGAGAAAATGATTTAATAAAAAGATGTTATCAAACAATTTAGCCCGAAAACTTATATGGTACAAAATTGTTCCCAAGTTGTATGAAATATAAATATATCGATCTAAGCTGGTTTAGGAGATTGATTAGATTTCAAAAATTGATTTTTATTATGAATATTTTATTCTCCATTTTACATATGGGCGGGTTTAATGAAAAGATCTACATCATTGATTTTTAAATTGATGGTAAATAGCTGAAAAAACTTGGATTGGTTGTTGAGATTGATAGGAATTTTAGATTATTGTTGATAATCTATTCAACCTGAATTGATGGATTTTCAGAACCACTGTTCTGGGTCTACAAAATGATTATTTCAATTTATTTAAATTAAATCAAGTATCAAATTGCGCAAATCATGACATTATTCTTTTCACCCACTCGAAAACACAAATCATCTTAAAGTCATATTTATCGTCGATCTATCGATAAAGTTACCCTCTTAACCACTACCATACTACTTGGTACTAAATCCTCTTGTTGTTAATTTACTCATCCCCTACAAATTTTTATCTATATATTAGATTTTAATTTTATTTTTGCCAAATTGTTTTATGATGAAATATGAAACATGATACTCTTTATGGTAAGTAAAATATTCAAATTTATGATTATATACACATGTCATATGCAGATGTATGACAGCAAGTAAGATTTATTTTATACATGTATGAATCTCATTTTATTATGATAAACGCAACATTTTTAAATGAAAAGATTGGGCATTAAAATAATGCAGCCAATATCATGTATGTTTATAAAATTGATTTTATATATATCATTATTGCTAATATATAAGGTATGAGGAAGAAAAAATAAATTAAAAAATAAAAAAATTATAACCCCTCTTTGACATTATCTTTCAAAATGAAGAATTTATTTGAAATCTCCTCTCTATCTTATGATTTAATGTCAATCTGTTCGCAATAT
The DNA here is from genome assembly GCA_000277445.1 of Polysphondylium violaceum. Classification (NCBI taxonomy): domain Eukaryota; phylum Evosea; class Eumycetozoa; order Dictyosteliales; family Dictyosteliaceae; genus Polysphondylium; species Polysphondylium violaceum. The sequence continues at coordinate 14,562 of AJWJ01000525.1, read as the reverse complement.
TGATAGATCTTCTTACTATCATGTCCATGTATTCTTACAATGCATCAATTTAATACAAAAAAGAAAAAGTATAAATAGAAAGAATAAAAATTAATTTTATATATCAAAAAATTCATAATCAAAAGAATTAAATAAATAAAAGAAATGAATAAAGTAAGTTTTTAAACAACAATAACTCTAATCAGTCTGAAAATAAATTCACAAATACTAATAATAAATATTAAAATGTTTAAAGATCTTAGCATTGTTAGTAATTGTTTTCGCTGTATTGGGATTTGCCGCTGCTGAATCTTTATATGACCGTGTCCCAGCTGGTTGTAAATCATGGCATCAAGTTGCATCTGGTTATACCTGTGATAGTATGGCCAGAGGTTGTGGTATTAGTTTAAGTGCTTTCCAAGCCCTCAATAACTACCCACCATGTGGCAACCTTGAAATTGGTCAATACTATTGTTGCCAATATTAGAAATAATATTGAAACATTCTTTTAAAAAAATAATAAATATATTTATTTGATTTTAAAAGAAAGAAATGAAAAAAAAAAAAGCGCGCATTTTTTGAATTTTTGAATTTTTAAAATATAGTTTTATGATGTAATTGTTTTAAGAAAGAATGGATAGAGGGAGATAATTGTATTTTGTCCACATCATCAATATGGTATCTCGAATATAAAAGAATAAAAATCTGAAAATTCTAATTTTTTTAAAATTAATTTTCCAAATAAATATCTATTTTCATTTGTTATTAATTTGTTAATAATGTGACTCTATTGAAAGCACACATTTATAAAATATATTTTTAAAGCAATCTCTAAATAGTTATAAAAAGTGTGTGTTTAAATCTGAAATAATGAAAATCGATAGTTATAGATTAGTTTTTAGTAATATATTTTTATCAACAAAGATATACAACACTGTACATCAACTACATGTAAACAAATATCCACTGAAATACAATGATATTGTAGATGTTAATTGGATGCTCGACAATGGACATATAGGGTTGGCAAGAGAAAAGATAAAGAAAAACAGTAATAGTAACAATAGTAATCATTTATATGTTAACCCTGAACATCTTTTTTCAATCGTTGCAAACAAACACACAGAGATCTTTATTTATATGTTTGAAAAATACAAATACTATGCGTTAGAGTTTTATGATATGTATTTAGAGAGAATATTTGTAGATTTGGTCAATGTCGATGTGGCGAGATATCTCTTTCAAAATGGATATGCAAGGGATCTTAGTAACATGTATCCGTTGCAATACTTGGATATCAAGGTGTTGGCATGGTTGCTTGAGAATCAATGGATCAGGCCTACACCCACTTCACTGGTCAACTATAAAAGCCGTGATGGCAAAACTTCACAGAGAACAAGTAGAAAGTATACAAAAGAGTTTGTGGACCTAATGGCACAGTATACACCGTCACCCATTCAACAAGCAGACGTACAGGTTATAATGCAAAATATGATTGGTGAAGATTCTTGTAGTTTTATCTTTGATGCCCTGTCACCGCTCTTTGTCAAAGATCCATCAATCAGTGTTGTCAAAAAAGAAAATGGTATGGAGCATACACTAAATTACCAACAAGCTTTAGAGGTTGTCCTGAAAATAAAGGAAAAGAGAGACATTGATATAAACAACAATGTCAATACTGGTGAATTAATGTTGGCCGCTAAGGAGCCTGGATTTAGATTTACTATGAATGCTGCTTGTCAAATATGGTTGTCTTGTATCAAAGAAGGTGGTGAACAATCTCTATTAAACATGTGGAAAGTCTTGTCAAGTCGTATTAGAGTTACTCCACAACACATTCATTTCCATCTCTCAAGAGAACTCACAGATGAGGACAACAACAATGATTTAACCAATGATCAGGAGGTAATAGATATTGCCAAACCAGTATTGAAAGCAGCGTGTCAAACTGCCTCTCTCAAGGTATTGGAATTCCTCATGGATAGGGGTCATTCTCCACAAGTGCATCTTGCCATCACTGAATTTGAAGAGGATTTCTTTAAGAACCTATTGAAAAAGACTCTCTCTCATGAGGAAATCACGATAGTTGTTCAAAAGCTGTGTCTTCAAATCAATTGGATCCATGAGGTTCTGCTGTATTGCTGTCTGTTTGGTAGTGGTGACAACTTTAATGCCTTGTATCCTTTGCTCTCCAAACATTTACTCTTACAACGTGATGTGCCCCCTCTCCTCAACGCCTGTGTAGAATCTTTAGAATATCATATGATTAGCGTATTACATGGCCATGGTCTAATGTTTTCAGACTATAGAGAACACTTCTTGGAGTTATGTGAAAATTACCCTTTTACACATCTATTGGACGACGTCAGTCGAGTAATTGCCAATGCCTCGAATGAAAAAGATCGTACAGTTGTTTGTGCGTTCTTTTTATCTAGTGCGATCAAACACAATGATCTTGTTGGCACCAAGTATATATTTAGTCAACACAAATTTGATTCTTTGGAAAACAAGGATCTCAAAGAATTATCCTCTTTGAAAAATCTAGCCATCATCGATTTTATCAATAAGAATAGATCAGAATGTTTTACTTTTGAAGCCCTCAACAACAACTACATCCAAACTTTGTTTAACAAAATAATCGATATTGAAATAAGACAAAATCAACCAATCAATGTACCATTGGTAGAGTATCTCATCCAAGAGAATTGTATAGATATCAAGAGTTTCAAAGATATACAAGCATTCTTTGATCACAACAATGGTATTCAAGAAACCTATACATTTTATCAAATTGTATATCTCATTGACCACAACAACTATTCATCTATGGATTCATTTATTGATATATTGATAGACACTGTTGATTGGTATAAATATTTAGAATACATTTACAAAAATCAAGATAAATTTCAAACAAAACCATCATTTCAAACAATATTTGATCACCTTATTATCGATTTAACCTCAAAAAACTTACAGCAATCAAAAGATAAATTGGAAACACTTGTACATAGATATAAATGTGTATTAAATGATAGTCATTATCAGTATCTTGTCAAACATACTGATGGTCTCACTTTATTTGGTATTGTACCTGATTCAAAGTTTGTATCAAGTGATTACCATCCACTACCAATTTAAGACAATAGTACAAATAGTATCCTATTTGAAAAAAGAAATAAACAGAAATGTGGAGAATGTATTGTAGTCATTAAAAGAGAACAACTTTGCATATGAATTTTAATTTTCTTTTTTTTTCTATTTTTTTTTTATTTTTTTACGAAAATGGGAAAATAGTAATAAATCTGTTTTTTTCTCATTTTTCTTTAAATCTTAATGATAAAAGGAATATTCCTTTTATTATTAGAATGAATAATAGTATTCTTTATAAATTAATATTTAATAATCTATTTTTATCGAAAAAGATATTCTATTATCTTGGCCAGAGACCATGCGTAGATGGATTTTATTACAAGTATGACGATATTGTAGATGTTGGGTGGATGGTTAGAAATGGGCATTTAGGATTGATTAGAGATAAGCTAAGAAACAAAAATAGTAATGTGCATTTGTACGTCGATATGGAAGATTTGTTTTCAATCATTGCCAACAAAGACACTGAGTTGTTTGTGGGCTTGTTTGAGAAATACAAATACTATGCACTGCAATATTATAGTAGAACCATAGGGAGAATACCGTTTAGCACCACGATATTGGATGGCGGAAGACGACAAGAAGACAAAGATCTGCAGTTGAGGAATATACAAGTCATTCAGTATTTATTTGCACATGGCCATGCGATCGATTTGGAGTATGTGAAGATATGGAATCTGGAGATTGGCACTGTAAAATGGTTGCTGGAGAGTGGATGGTACAAACCGACGGGAAGAGTATTTTTGAATGCTACTGTTGGACTCTCGCCCTACTGGGGTGCAAAAGAAGCGATTTGCATTGATCCTCAGGTATATGAATTGAAAACAGAGTGGTCTCAAGAGATGTTTCATTTGGTGCTGCAGTATATGGATCTTCCCATCCCGACAAAAGATGCCAAGTTAATCATTGAATCAAATCTATATTATCCCACTCCATCGGTGTTTGAGTCACTCCTTTCTCTATTTGATCCCGACGTAAAGAAGGAAATCTTTTGCAACAAACTTACATACACTCAAGCCATTGATCAAATATATAGACAACAACAAGAGTATAGCAGAGTAACGAAGAAACTTAATGATCGGTTCTCGTTGATTGTCGATTACCCCGACCAATGTGATCAAGTGTATGCAATGTGGCAGCCGTTTATCGATAACCAAGAAAACTCTTTTTTAGCGCTATGGAAACGATACTCTCATCAAATCAGTGTGTCGGTGGATAAAATTCTATTCAACATGAATGGTGTAGACATCGATATTGGTGTCTTTATTCTTGAGGTTTGTTTTTATCAAGGTAATATCAAGGTGTTGGAGTTTATTCACGATACAGGATACACAATAGACAATACCAACAAGCATGGACATCGTAATTTGCTTAATGACAACTTTTATTCAATGTTATCCAAACTCACTAGTGATCAAGACCGTGCAACAATACTAAAGCTATCAAATCTCCAAGGACTGGGCCTCAAAACCAATATACTTATGGCCTGTTGTAGATGTGGGCATGCTGAAAACTATAATTACTATCTCTTTCTATTCAAAGACACCTTGCATATCGGTCCCTTTTTATTGGATTTCCTCAAGACTGCGTTAAAACATAAACAGTATCATATGATCAAGGTCATTGGGTATGTTGGCTGTAATAACTTGGTATTTCAAGAATTCTCTTTCAAGCATTTCCTTGACCGTGTACAAGAACTGGTGCAATCGACTCCTGTCGAGCAAAGAGATGATCTGTATCAAGGGTTGCTATCGATTGCTATCAAACATAAAGATATGGTGAGCATGAAATACATTTTTCAACACTATCGTATTGGATCGTATGATTTGAATTCAGTACTCTCAGAACTCGCTCTCTCTCCTTGTCTCTCTATGGTTGATTACATACACAGAAACCAAAGCCTCTGTTTTACCAATACCTCCACAGCCGAGTTTAGAGAATCCTTCTTTTACAAGATATTTGAACTATCACGTATCAATATAAATCTACCATTGGTAGAATACTTGATTGTAAGCAATTGTATAGATATTAAAAATAGATATAATATGATCGCTAGTAATAATAATAATAATAGTAGTAATAGAAGGAATTTGTATACTAGTTGTAATAGTAATGTAAACAAGACATTTAAATGGTTAGAGATGATATACTTTTACTTTAACTCTGATAAAAAGAAAATACCCAAGTATCCCAATACATCTTTTCCAATCTTGGTTTTCTTGATAGAGAATTTAAACTACAATAGAATCAATGCCTTTATCGATATACTCATCAACGATGATAGTAACCAAATGAAATTAAATCTTTTAGAATATATAGAAAAGAATATCGATAAATTTAAATCATTAACATCTTCATTATCATCATCATCATGCTTTCAATCTTTGTTTGATAAAATAATAGTAGAAAAAGAACATAGATTAACAGATTATAAAACAATCCTAAGTGTACTAGTAAATAGATATAAATGTAATTATCAACACCTAGTTAATTATGAGCATGGTATATCATCATTATTTGTATCAAACAAATAAAATTGTGCAAAATATTTTGTTTTTTTTTTTTTTTCAAAATCCGCTTGGTTGTATCTGTTTTTTTCAAAGGATATTTATTTTTTTAAAAAGTCGAGGATTTGGAGGGTTTTTTCAGATCTCTCTTTATTTATTTTAATAGAATAGATCTGTGTTGTCATGAAATCAGAATTTTATCAACAAGTATTTCATAATTTATTTTTATCAACAAAGATATTTCATCAAGTTCGTGAGATACAAAGAGATAGAAATGGATTGAGATATGATGATATCGTTGATGTAGGTTGGATGATCAGTTATGGTCATGTTGGTTTAGCAAAAGAAAAGATAAACAACAGAGATATACAAGTATTTGTGGATATGGAGGATTTATTCGGTGTGGTGGCTGATTCAGATGATACAGAAATGTTTATTTCACTCTTTGAAAGATTTAGAGTCTATGCAAACCAGTATTTGTTTGATAATTATGTATCGATAGGAAAAATAAAGAATACAAAAGTCATTGCATATTTGGTGGAAAATAAGTATTGGGTAGATGGACAAGACAACACGCACGACGAACACAAACAAGAAACAGAAAAAGATAAAAAACTCCAACAACTATGTAATGGATTCAATGGATTGGATATTAGTGTAGAAGAGTTAGATATATTGCTAGATTTTTGGAACACGAGATTGGAGCATGGCGAAGAAGCCTTTATCGAGAGATGGACAAGTTCCAATAGATTTATCATAGAGGCACAAGAGATACATTGCATCAAGAGTGCAAATGTTGATGTAGCCAATATCAATTTAAGTGACAGGTCCCTAGTCATGGAAATTAGCTTTATTATTGGTATCGCTGCTTTCACCACTCTTAGTTTAAAAGTACTAGATTTCTTTTGCACCCAAGGCTACGAACCCACATTCTTGAATGAAACAAGTCAAGTCCGTTATAATGATCTCTATATACAAATTGCTGCACTCACTGATCAAGAGCACCGTGATCTCGTTGCCCGGCTATCTAGTCCCGAACTCCCAGTACTCGAGGAAAATGGCATTTTGTCTTTTTGCTGCATAGAGGGAAATGTCAATAATTTTAACTACTACTATTCTCTATTCCAATCCCGCGCACAAGTAATATCGATTCCTATTTCCTACCTGTTTCAATGTGTGATGCAAAGTCGTCAGTTCCACATGCTCAAAGTCCTCTACTCGCTTGGATACAATTACTATGATATACCGGATTTCACTCACCCTACCTACCCCTTGAAGTACATGTATGTCTTGGACCAAGTAGAGAGGGCAATGGCCACCTCAATGATCAAAGAACACATCTCCAATGACCTACTAAAGGTGGCCATCAAAAGCAATGACTATGTTGCCGCTAAATTTATATTCAATCGTTATACATTTAAATCACACCTCTCCATAGAGGTAATGAAAGAATTATCGTTGTGTCAAAATCTTGCAATCGTTGACTATATCTTGAAACACAAATCCACATGTTTTGCCAATCCCTCAACAGAATTTATCAATACCTTTACTCAATTACTATTTAAATATATTCGAATCAAACTCAATGATCCATTAAAAGAATATTTAATGAAAGAGAAATATATAGATAATAATAAAATTATTAATGTACAATAAAATTCATAACCAACCTAACTTTCGATATCATATGGTTGGTTATGGACTGTTCAAATCTTTGGAATTGATCAAAAAAAAAAGAATTTAAAATGAAAATTAAGAAAATTTTTTTTTTTTCTAATTTTTTTCCATTTTTTGAAATTTAGCAAATAAAATGAAAAAGTGTAAATAAGGACCACATTTTTAATTTAAAATTAGTTTGGGGAGTTGATTAATTACCATTACCTATAACTGATTTATATGATTGATCAATTATTTCAAAAAGTTTTTAATAACAAATTTATTTCAACAACTATTTATCAAAATGTACACCAAATTCAGATAAATAAAAATAGTTTAAAATATCAAGATATAGTAGACATTGGCTGGATGTTTAGAAATGGTCATAAGGGGTTGTTAAAGGAAAAGTTGGATAACAATAGTTATTTATATCTCGACAACAAGGATCTATTCTCTGAAATTGCCAATAAAGACACAGAATTGTTTATTCAACTATTTAAACAATTTAAACAAGGCGCACTCGAGTATTATAATCAAGCATTTAATAGAAATAGACTTTACTTTTTGGTTGATTTGGTAAATATAGATGTGGTTAAATATCTACACGAGAATGGATATGCTCAAAAGATTAGTAGTCATGTCAATATTAGGTTTTTTGAATTTGATATCAACATCCTCAAATACTACTTAGAGAATGGATTGTTTTCACCAACTCTCCAGAATCTAATTCCCTTTGTAACAATTCAAAAGAGACCAACTCCCTTTTCAAAAGAGATGGTAGATTTGATGGTTCAATTCATTCCATCTCCAATCAGTGTCGTCGTTGCCAAATCTTTTTTAGATAGTTTGGTTACAAATATTGTCCCCTATGTATTTGGGGCAACATCAAAATTATTTGATCAAGGTATTCAAAGTTGCAAGTTTTTTGGCAATACATTTACTTATAATCAAATTGTTGAAATTATTCAAAAAAAGGAAAAAGAATTGTGTTTGAAATCCAAGTTGCAAAAAGAAAAAGGTTTTCTTGGAGCCAATTGTCATGTGGATGCCGTTGAGTTGGTGGCTAATTTTTGGGAAATTAGAATGTTGTATGGTCAACAGGCTTTTATTGATAAATGGAAGAGCTTATCAAATCGTATAAGAGTAACCTCTAGCAAAATATACTTTGCAACAACTACTACATTTTGTCCCGATGATATCACAGATGATGATATATCGGTCCCAGAGATTGGTGTGGATATCTTGTCAGCATGTTGTGTTACGCCTAGTCTAAAAGTTATTGATTTTATCTCATCTCTGGGCTATAGTGATAATCTTATTATGGATACCATGGCAGGTCATATGCATCCATTTCTGATCCAATTGGTGGCAATAACTGATCAAAATGAAAGAGATATTATTGTTAAACTTTGTAAAATATCCTCCTCATTTATGATTGATTTAATCTATTATTGCTGCCAACAAACCAATGTTGAAAGCTTTACATATTACTTTACTCTATTTAAAGAACAAATTAACGAGGATGCCATTCACGAATACTATGAATGTGCCTTAAATCATCGACAATATGAGATTTGTAAATTGATGGAGTCCCATGGATATCTTTTTTCAAAATTCTTTGATACAAATAATCGTTTTCATTTGATATACCTTTATTTATCAAATACAATTCAAGGTGATTCCAAGGATCAAGTAATACAAAACAAATTATTAAATATAGCCATTGATAGTAATGATTTCTTTGGTTTAAAATATGTTTTCAACAATTATCAATGCGAATCCTTTGACAGAGATACTTTAATTAAAATTGGGTCAAGGGTTTATAATCTTTCAATCATTGATTATATTTGTAAGAATGCATGTTTTAGTGATCCTAATTTTATAAATGAATTGATTGAAATAGCAACTATCAATAATAACAAAATATTGATTCAATACTTTATTAATGAAAAATATTTATATAATTGAATTAATAAAGAAATATTTCAATACAATGATTTTAAAATTTAATAATAATGAACAATTTCTCCAGTAACGGTATAGATTAAAACCATTTGTCTTGTTCCATCAGGTTTGTCTATATAACCGTACTTAAAAAATAAGCTTCCTGGCATTGCTAATTGATTCAAACCCGATCCAGCATCATTACCTGATCCCATACTAATAGAGCTGTGAGTGCCACCAATTTTTCCTGGAGCCAAGGATGATAAACATTCTATAAAGTGAAATAATTGTTAATTATATTTCAAACAATAATAAAAAAATTATAAAGATAATCTTACTAATGATCATTTTTGATAAATAGTTTTTTTGATGATTTTGATATGATTGAATCGATGTTTTAGAAATTTTGTATTCTAATCCTTTTATACTTTTTTTTTGATCATTAGATTTAGAAAATAGGCACACAAAATAATGTAAATCAATACCTATTGACTAATGTAAATGCTTAGCATGTCTTAAAAATAGAAAAAAATAGACCCCTCACACACAAACATCCTTTTTTTGTGATGATGCATACATTAATTTATCTTTTTTCGATATGCTCTACCCGCTTAAGCCCATATTTTTATTTTCAAAAGGTATTTAAATTTTAATGATTAATAAATAAAACTAATAATTATACCAGTATTAAGATCAATTACAACATAATGTGTTTTTCCATCAGCTCCAACAATATATTTGTTTGAAAAATGGAGATCAGTCATTTCAAATTGATTTACACCAGATGTGAACTGATTAGTGTATCCCATACTTATTAATTTGTGAGTAGAACCAAGTTTTCCTGGAGTTAAAGTTGATAAACATTCTAGAATTGTTTAATAAAAAAGTTTAAAACAGAAAAAAATAAAAAAAATGGATTTTTTATCTAGAGATGTTTAATAAAAAAAATAGTATAAATCTTACTCATTATCATGTTAGAATATTATTATTTGGAGTTAAATATGAGAGAAAGTGGTATTTATAGATTTTGCATTTGAAATTAACACTAAAATATTTAAGCCCTCTACATCTTTTAAATTTTCCAATTTTTATTTGAATCAAAATTAAATTAAAATAATAAAATGAGAGATTTAAATTTAGGATATCATTCAAGGGACATGATTCTAAAAATTAGAAATTTAAAATTTAAATATGGAATAAGATAAAAATAAAATCTAAAATATTTATTTAATAAATATAAATATAGCCTTAAATAATAAACAACTCTAACAATAGTGTAAGAGAGAATTATGATTTAATTAATGTAGCTATAAATACGACCAGAAACTGGATCATATAACACCAAATGTCTTTGTCCATCTGGTGTGACAATGTACTTGTAAGCACCCATAGCACTACCTGGCATAGCAGTTTGATTGAAACCTGATGCAGATACACCACCTGATCCCATACTGATGGAGCTGTGAGAGGCAACATTATTTCCTGGAGCCAAAGTAGATAAACATTCTATTCATAGAGTATTGTTAATATGCAATTTAAATCTATCTGTAATAATAATCATATCTTACTCATGATCATTTTTAATTATTTGTTTGTATGTTGTAAACTGATGAGTATGAGATAATTTGATTTTTTAAAAATTTGTATTCTGCCCTTTTATACTTTTTTCTCTCTCCTTGATTATCAAAATAATGTATATCTATCATTACCCATTGATTATCGTATGTGTTTTTACATCATCACCCACGTATTCCCACCACTCTCTCCAAAAAAAGATAATCACACACTCTTACATCACTTTTTTTTTTTTTGCATGGTTGATCATCTCGTTGTTGTGGTTTAAAATTAAAAAGGGAGGTTAGTTTAGTCTATATATATTCATTATTTATGTTTTGTTCTTTGAACTAGTGATTATGAGAGTGATATAATCTTCCTAAAATCAGAGAGTTTGATTTTGTTGTGTTCACACACATACACACATGAAATAGATTCATATGATTGTTTGACTATATAAAGGTTAATCTAAATTGTCCTATTGTAGATAACTACTCGATATGCTCATAATTATAATAATTTGTTTGTTGATCATGATCTTTGTGTTGTTTTTAATGAACCTTCATAAGTACTTCATAAACATATAATGCACGCACCATACAAATGAATAATTTTGAAAAGTTATTTTTTGAATTTTTTTCTACTTAGGGCCTACAAAGGTTTTTTTTTTTTATGAGAAGCATAGGCATATTGTTAACCAAGCTAAAAAAACAAAGTATTTACAAATAGGACAAGAATCCTAGTGTCCTGTCTTGATTGATAATAAAACGATAAGAAGGACTTTATTCAAAAACTATTTACTCTGATCAATCATTTTTGCAATCAACACATAAATAGGTATTCTATTTTAATGTAATTTCTAACCTACTCTATCACATTTCTTATTGTTTTTTTTTTTTTTCTTTAATCTTTGTTTCGTTTTATTGATCGAAGCTTCTATCTTGTTTTGGAAGCCTTTGTTTGAACACGAAAAATAAAGATATTTTTCGCATTTTTTGAGATTTTTTAAAGTATTTAAAGGATTTTGCAAAATCCTTGCGCTTTAGATTTTTTACTAATTATAATCATCAATGAACAAATCTCTTTATACACAAGTATTTAGCAACAAATATCTAGCAACAAAGATTTTCAATGCAATACATCAAATACAAATCAATGATTTTAGTTACAAATATGATGATATCATCGATATTGGTTGGATGATCAAGTATGGTCATAAAGGACTATTAAAAGAAAAGTTAAAAAATAGTAATACAATACATGTTGATACAATAGATTTGTTTTCTGTGGTGGCCAACTATGACACACAACTATTTATCAAATTGTTTCAAGAGAGAAAAGAGTCTGCTTTGCCAGAGTATTTGGAGAATTTAGAAACAATAGTAGAGAATATCAGCAATGTGGAAGTGCTTTCCTATCTCTTTGAAAATGGACACAAGAAAGAGTTGGGGTTGGTTCGAATACTCTATATGGATATCAAGGTAATCGAGTATCTTTTTGCCAACGGATTCCTGAAATCCTCGCCTCTGCTATTAGTTGACAATCATCAAGGCGGCAGAAGACCAAAGCCTAGATACGAAGTGATAGAGTACTCTAGAGAAAAGATTGATTTGGTCATCAAGTATTTACCTGAGCCCATCATATCAGTCAACGATGCAACAAATATAGTGAATTTCCTCTTGGTCTATCCAGTGCCGTTGGTGTTTGATATGCTTTCTCCACTATTTCAACGCGATATCCAAAACAGGAGCTTTGGGTACATGGAATTTGAGCATGCCAAAAACCTCATCCAAAAAGCACAGACATACAAACAAACCAAGCTCAATTTGGATGACCTCAGCGACGAGTATATTTACCAACAGTCTAAAGACAGAGGTGCAAGGTTTTGTAGCTCATGGCTTGACCATGGGGAGGAAGGATTTCATTTCATATGGAACAAGGTGTCTGCCCAAATCAGATTCACAGAGAACAGCGTAGATTTCGGTGCACCGGGATTTGATCTATCTCATTTTCTCTTGGAAATTGCTTGTGAGCAAGGTAGTCTCCAAGTGATTGAGACAATCTTTTCTGGCGGGTTTGATAAAGATTCAATCAGAAATCGAATCAGACATCACCACTATGTCAAATTCTACCAGAAAATCGCCAAGAAGACTAGCACAGTTGACCGAGACTTGATTGTTAAATTCACTGTGTGTGATGGTCTTGATGATGGCATTATCTCTAAAGAAGACTTTTTGTTCTATTGCTGTCAGGGTGGACACGTCGACAACTTGGTCTACTTTTTGCCCCTGTTTCTCAACACCATGGGCAGTAGCCGCCACACTATGATCATCTCTAATTGCTTTCAATACGCAATTCAAAAACACCAAAAACACATCCTCAGAGTATTGCAATCGCATGGCTACTATTATTCAGACTTTTCCGTCTTTATCGAATCCCCATTACGATACCTCTTGCCCAGCGTAGAAAAGGCCATTGAAAAACACAATTCCTCAGCCGAGGACCAAGATCAATATTGTAATGAGTTGCTTTTTTTGGCGATCCAACGCAATGACTATGTGGCTGTGAAATTCATTGTCAACCGACACCAATTCCAATTAAAACTCTCGAATCAAGTCAGAGACTCGTTGGCACATTCTCAAAACCTTGTTATCATTGATTTCATTTGCTTCAACAACAAATCAACATCCTTTACAACCAATGAAATGAATCTATTACTTGATCGGGCACAAATTGTAGAAAATAAACCTTTGATCACTTATCTTGGAAAAAAGATCATTTTGTAAATATAAATCTAGTTTTTTACAACTAAATATCGTCTTATCTCATGTTGAATAGCATAGTAAAAAGGTAAATAGAAAAGAAGATATATGATACAAATTTTGAGATCTACTCTCATGTTATACGAATAACAGATAAAGATGTATTCCTAAAAGAAAAAAAGTAGTAATTTATTTAGACAAAGATGATATCAATTACTGTCGTTGTTTTTTTTTAAAGAGTTGGATATGAAGATGCAGTTGCTAAAATAAAATAAATGGTGTTAGTGAGTTTTATATTGAGACATATACAGTGTTAAAATACACTTACCAATTCCACATTTATCACCAGTGTTTCTTTTCATTCTAAAGAATCCTTTTTCACCCCAATCAGCACTATAAACAAATAAATATATAGATCGACATAGATTGTTGATTGTTAGTGTTAATGTGGATATGTTTTTTAAAAAACACAGAAACAAAGCTGTGTTCAACTATAATATCTATCTTGTACAATTACATACCCCCATGAATTTTTAAGGATCCAATAATCAACACCATTCTCTGTACCATATCCTACAGCCACAACGGCATGGGTTACTCTATTTTGATCACAGCTTTCTGAAAAATAAATACCTTTAGTGTAATACATAAACTCACGAGTACTAGCATCGTATGCAACGGAAACTGGGCCATGGAATGCAACAACATCAGCTAAATTATTTTCATTGTGTTGTGGTATCATATCATAGCGGGATATGGGAGCATGTTTTATTTTTCCAAAAGCAAGACAATGTTCGACTCTTCCTACATAAGGATAGTCCTTTTCCTGACTAATGCCTCTATTTTCTTGAATATATCGAAAACAATTATGCATCCAACCTCCACTGCAACCTGAATTTCCATACCTTGAACTACAATCTAACAATTCCTGTTCAGAAAAGTCTAGCATAAAATACCGTTTATAATATTGGGATTCCAATGCACCCACGGCAGAAAAGGCAAAACAA
>AJWJ01000524.1:0-16120 GCA_000277445.1 Polysphondylium violaceum | reverse complement strand
CTTTTACAAAAATTTTTTCACTTTTTTTTCTAAATTTTGCTATAAATTCGCCAAATATCACATTCTCTTCTCCTCTCTTCAACAGCAATCATCATTTAACTTTTTAGTTTTTACAATTAAATTAAATAAAGGTACACATTCATACATTATACTATCTTATATTACTCTCACTGCATGGTCAGATGCGATCATCGTGTCACTTCTATTCTATATATAGAATACACTCATCACAAGATTATTAACGCTTTAAATTTATTTTTATCTTTTTTCATTTCTCCTCTTTGCTTATACCACCACTGCACGGCTCAGTTTTCTCTGCGTCCTTTGTGCTAACAAACTCAAATTCAAATTCATTTAGTTTCGGATATAGATAGAATCTAGCTTAGTGTGCTTTAAATTCCTTCGTGTCCTCAAGTGTCTCTCTGCGTGTTATTTTAATCAAGTTTAATTAATTGTGCTAGCTATATAACGGTGAATTTAATTACCAACCCTCCATACTGTTTCATTTCTCCCCCTAAGTTTTTTTCCATTGTGCGCATCACCATCATTTTTCAAAAAAAACAAATCAAAAAAAAATGTCAACTGTTTTACCCACCGTTCCTGCTTCGCCACTTGTTTCAAATAATGGTAAAAACAACAATAGAGCTTTATTAAAGAATATTAAAAACGTCAATAGTACTCCAACTTCTGCTCTCAAAGTAAGTGTTTCGGATACAATCATAGACTGTGTTATTTGTCGCATGTGATCATCACATCTGATTAAACAAGGCGGTGATTCTTTTTTTTTTTTTTTCGCATTTTTTATTTTTTCAAAAAATTTTTTTTTCCAACGTATCTATTTTTTTAGATTTATATGTGTAAAAGTCAATGATATACTAATATTATTACAACAATAGAAACAACAACAAAATGTTACAAATAAAATTGGAAATGGTCCAAGTACTCCAGCTCCAAAAAAGAATGTGAATAAAAATATTTTATTTACTCCAAGTTCTTTTTCTTGCTCAAAACCAAAGAGTGTAAGCTTTGGCAACAACGGAGACTCACCAATTAAATCATTACTTGAAAGTGCAAGAATTTTATCTGAACTACATGAAATGGATAATATGGATTCCATGATGATGATGAACATGAATAAGGAATCCACTGGTGTTGCCGAACAACAACAACACATTCCTCTTTCATTTGCTGATTTGGTATCTGATCTTGCTGTATCCAATACCGACTCTGTAAATAAACCAACCACTCCGCTCATCAGATATTCTGCTCAATTCTTGCTATCGGTCCAAAGCCAATTCACCAAGCGTCCAATTGAAATCGATATCGTTGAGGACCACCAAAAGGAAGTGATTGCCTCTCAACCATCCACTCCCCATATTCACAACTCTTCCTCCAAAAACAAAACACTCCCAATCTTTTCGCCACAAGTTAGTCCATTCAAGATTGCCTACCAAACCCCATTGGCCTCGAGAAATGCCAACGCTACCCCAGCATCCTCGACTAGAAAATCTCAAAATCACAATTCTGCCAAAAAGAATCCAATTCCATTCAATCTAACTGAAAAGAACTGCGGTGCCTCTCTTACACCAATCAAACAACAGCAACCACAACAACAAAAGAAAAAACTCGCAACTGAAGATTTGGAATCTTTAGATGTAGAAAACAACAACAACACTGACAACAATAACACTACTATTGTCCCTGCCGCCGAAAATGATGAATCTGTCGATTTAACTGCCTCTGCTTCTGCCAAAAAGCAACCAGCTCGTGAAGCCGATCCAAAGAGATTAGCTGCCAGACAAAGACAAATTGATATTGGTAAAATGACTGTTGGTTACAAAAACTTTATCGAACAAGTACCAAAATCAAAAAGAAAGCCAACTGATCCAAAAACTCCAAACAAATACCAAATTTGCAGTAAAAGAAGTTGGGACGGTCAAGTTCGTAAATGGAGAAGATTACTTCACCAATACGATCCATCCAGTGCCGAAGGTAAAGAATTTAATGATGAAGATTTAGAAAAAGAATTAAATGCTTTAGAAATTAATGAAAATGAAAACGAAAATGAAATTAACAATACTGAACAAGTACCAGAACAACAACATCAATTGGATAATTAATTTATTAGTTTAGTTTCAAATCATTTTATATTTCAAAAAAAGAATCCAAAAAAAAAATTGAAAAAAAAAGAAAATAGATAAAAAAGTCATAATCAACAGTCAACAATCATCAATCAATCAACCATATCAAAACAAAATTAAATCATAAAACAAGGACAGTTTGTGTAAATACATGTATTATCAAAAATTCAAAATTCAAAATCCAAAACAAACAATTCTAGTGTTAATAAAAATTTAAGAAAAAGGTAGTGCACCTTTTTGTTTTATATATTTAAAAGAGTTTATATATGTGTTATTTATGAGATCTCATATAAACATTTATGAATTCAAATTTGTTGTGAATGATCTTTTTTTTTTTTCCACAAAGTCTCAAAAGATTATCTTCCAAAATAAAAATAATGTATTTATACTAGTTTTATATTAATGTATGCAATAACAATAATGGTGGTACCAATAGAATGTACAGATCCTTATCAACTCATATTAATATCAGAGTATGCCTTTACTTTTATAATAACATCAAAATATTCAAGATTTGGAAAATAATAATCAACTCATATTTAAAGATAATCAACCCATAACTAGATGTAACTTTAGTGGAAATCTATGTGGTGAAATTATTTTAAGTGACGCAATATTATCTCTTTGGATATTCCTGCATATATCTATGTAAAAAAGGTATCTATAGACACCTATCAAAGGGGGTTTGAATACAATTTTTTATGAATGCACTTCAACGAAATAAAGAGCTATCTATCCAGCATTATAACTAGCTCATCAAAATGGAATTTTTCTTATGAAATCTTTAAATTCTAGATTATTGTCACCTTTGATGGGAATTATAAAAAAAAAGATACTTTTGAAAAATATCAATACTGGCTCACTTTATAATTGACATCAACACCTCTTCATTTACCTTTGGTTTCATCTTAAAAGGTAACGAGCCACCCAATCTTGCTATCAAAGCTGAATTTATTAAATCTTCCAACTCTCCCCTCTTTCAATAATATTTTTTAATATAAAATAAAGGATATTATTCATTGTATCGATATATATTAATAAAAATGGAATACTTTTATTAAGTTTGATCTCTTTTAAATTTAAAAAGAAATTAAATTAATAATCCATAGTTTCGACAGACATGGTGGCCCAACCGAAATCCCAACGATCTGGCATACCAACATGAGTGTATTTAGAGCTCCAAACACCGCCATTTTGAGTCCAATCAAATGGAGCGACTTGATCGTGAGTTGGACCACTTTGAGCGGCGACTAAAAGATTTTGAACATATTGGTAATTGACAACTTTACCGTCAATTCCACCAAATGCATCTGGGTTAAGATATTGGTTGCTTGGATCATCATGAGTGACTAAATCAAAACGGCTGCTAATTTGGTTACCAGCATTACCAAGGGATAATGGATCTTTGGCCCAATTGTTGTAACGGATCATGGCTTGCATTTGAGCTAAATCGTGAACATTGTTGGCGTCTCTACGGAAAATTTCAGCACGTGGACTGGCAGTGTAAGAGAACCAGTTACCATAGGCAGAGGTATCATTGAAACCAGAGATATTAAAGATATATTCATATCTTGGGATATTGTAACTACCAAAATAACCAGTTAAAAGGATATCAGTGTTATCGGCATATTCACAATAACCTGGAATTTGTTCGAGAATGAAAAGAGTACCATCACGAACTGATACACCTGGGGTAAATTTATTATAATCTACAATAATCCATTGCTATTATAAATTGGTTAATAAAAATAATATTATAAATAAAAGTAGATGTCGATATTTACATTGTTATAAGTACCAGAGTTGTACTTTTCAAAGACTTGGCACCATGAGTTACCATCGGTAGCCATTCTATTTGCAACAATAACTCTAATCCAACTTAAAACACTGTTTGGAGTAATAAGTGGGTAAAGGTTATTATTCATAAGACCATTGGTGGTTTCAATGACAGTGATTTTAGTATCTAATAAATAGAAGTCATCAATTGAAGAAAGAGTAGCTGGGTAAGATGAAAACATAGTAATCTTTGAGGCGGCTGGATTTTTATAACCAAAGTTGTAAACTTTGAAAATACGACTCATTTCATAGAATCTAAATATTTAACAACCAAGTAAATTAGTAGTTGGTATAAATATTAATATTTATAAAAACCAACAATAATACATACGATGACCAAGTAACATGAGCAGAGTATAAATCAGATAAATCATCGGCAAGTTTAATTAAAGCACTGCAATGACCAGTTTTTCTCATAAATTCAGTGAATCTAACTTTTGGATTAAATTCTTTAGTTTGAGTAGAGCTAGAGAGATTGAGGGCAGGGCCTAAATCAATCATATCACCATCCATATTCATTAATAAAAAGTCTAAAAGTTGAAGAGAGGTAGAAGAGTCGGTGTTAGCATCATTGTAACCGCTGACCATTGAAGTCAATTGGGTCCAAATTAAACTGATGTGAGTCCAGTATGGGTCGGTTGGATTGGCATTGATTTGGGCATCCATGTATTGAATGTTGCTAGTGATCCAATTTTGAACGTCTTGACCAATGGTTTTGTGGTACTCGTTGACGTACATGTTGACCCAATTTTGCCAGATCATCTCTTGGGTGATGAAACCCTCCAAATAACCAGCACCGGCAGCTTGGGTGAGATCAGAGTATGAACTGTTGGTGGTGATTGAAAGATAACCCCAACCGGTGGTCATCATCTCGTTGGAAAAGACAGCATAGGCAATACCAGTGGTATCTTTGACTGGCTTGACGATGTATCCATTGTCAGAGTTTTGATATACAGTGAATGTTGGAAAAGCAGTCTTGTCAGCTTTGCCAAATGGAAGTTGATCACTATTGATTTGAATAGCTAAAAGTTGTCCAATCAAAAGACTTAATAAAAATACAGTTATTTGTGATTTCATTTTTATCCTCTATATCTATATTTGAAATATATATCTAAAATATTTATAGACAGATATGTATCAGTGTTTTGTTTAAAAATAGATAAAATAAAGATAAAAATTATTACTTTGGGGGGTAAAAACGTCGGACGGATTGAATAAAAAAAATAAAAAAATAAAAAATATGACTCAAAAGTGATAGGTGTTGAAGGAGGGTGTGTTGATCAAAAGTCTGGGAGAAAGAAGAAAAAAAAAATTAAAAAAAAATAGTTTTTTAAAAGTTTTAGAAAAAAATCTTTCAGTCCCATGCTCAGAAATTTTGCATAGGGGGCAAAGGAATCTTCTCTCCTGCAAATCTGATTAGGGGGAAATTTGAAATTCTCTTTCAGAAGGTTCTTTTTTTTTTCACCACCCACCAAAATAATAAATAACTGACACATCATAGGTTTAGATTATTCTAATAATAGTAAAGTAAACCAATTTATCAACCCTTTTATTTAAATTATCTTGCAATTAATGTGTGTCATCCACAAATTATTTATAAAAACTGACTGTCAGATGAAATTTTTTTAAAAGGCCTAGAGTAGTTTTTTTGAGAAATGATAGATGTAAATTTAGAGACATTTGATTATTGAAAAGTTTACAAGTTTTTTACAAGATTATTTTAAAATTTTTTATTGTGATAATTCATGGCAATATATGGATCCCACATTAAACCAGTTGCAGACATGGCAATATCGGCACCAGCGTTGAGGAAATCATCAAAATGTTGTGGTTTGACAATACCACCACAGCCAAGTAATTTGAGTGAAAGATTTTGTTTGTCGATAATGTTTCTGGCAGAGCTAACCCAGTCGAGGGCAGCTGATCTGATTGGTGCACCACAGACACCACTGGTGAGACGAGAGGCCCCGAGGGAGGGAATGCCAGTATCTTTGTCTGTGACTTTCATACTGAGTGTGTTGATGCCTGCAATAGCAGCAACGCCTGCTTCTTGGGCTTTAATAAACAATTGAGTCATCTTGTCCATGTCTTCCATGACACCGACTTTGATGATTAATGGGATGTTTTTGGGGGCCAAGCATTTGGTCAATGCAGAGGAGATTTCATAGACTGCATCGGGGTTGTGGTAAATTTGGCCTTCGCCAGTGACTACGTTGGGACAGCTGTAATTGACTTCAATGATTTGTGCACCGGCGTCGGCGGCGAGTGAGGCTGTGTCGACAAAGTCTTGGACAAAATCGTGAGCGGTCGAGGCAGTGCCGACCACAGATACAATCATGGCTTGACCTTGACCGAGATAGCTGTTGGCAAGTTTGATATCCTTGTGGAGATACTCTTGTGACATACTTGGCATGCCAAATGAATTGGTGATGGCCAATTGATCCATATTGTGTGGAAGTGTGCTGGTGGCATGAAGCATAGATCCGCTATCATGCTTGCTTAATTGTTTCTTGTCATCGCCTTCCAAATCCAAGTACAATACATTGGGTACTGGGTGGCCTAAATTGGGGTGACTACGGATAGTTTTATAAGTGGGTAAATCAAAGCCTGCATCGAGAGCAAACTTTACCCATTGTGAATTTAATAGAGGACCAGCAGGGACACCCAAACGACTGGCTAATTTATGGCCTAAAAAATCAATATATTTGTCTTGCTCAACTTTGACTCTGTTTTGGTGTTGATAGCCTTGAACAAAAGGACCATTCTCTAAATTGTCCTCCCAACTCTTTTTTATATCATAGATTGGTTTATTTATATCCCATTTAATGTCTGTCATTTTTGTTGTGTCTGTCTATATCTATCTCTAACCTCTTCACCAAAAGCAATGATTGTGATGTCGATATTGGAAAAAAAAAAAAAAAATTGAAATAAATGAATTTAATTTTTTTTTATTTTATTTTATTTTAATTGTCCACTTTCGTATTAGTCCTTTCGTCAAAACCCTTGAGGTCTTCATCGCTTTATCGGCAAACCACTTCAACTATAACGAAAAAAACTTTCGTTTTTTTAAAAAAAATATTTTTTTTTGAATTTTTTTTGAATTTTTTTTGAATTTTTTCAATTTTTGTATAGCCGAAAGAAGGTGTCGTGGGCTATGAATAAAAGGCAACGACAAACAAAGAAAACTCTTTTTTCTTTTTCTCTTCTCCTCTGTACATAACACTCTCCCACCCTCCCTCTCTTCTCTTAATTGTTTAATTAATTTGAAGATCTTCTTTTTTACATTTTTGTTTTTTTTTTTCGTTTGTTGTATTACCAAATATATAATATATAATACTCGACACCTATACAAATAATATAAATATAATAGTTTTATATTATCCATAAATTCACACACGCATCAAATAAATTGTTTCATCACCAACAATTTATTATTATTTAACACACACACACAAAACTAGATAGATTCATTCTACTCTTTAAACTAAAAGGTAATTAATTACTGTTAAGTTCACATTGGCATCAAGGCAAACCCCGCACCGTGTCCCTTGCCGTTTCATTTCATTTTTTTTATCCTTCGTTTTTTTTTTATTTTACGAAAATATTTTTTCGGAAATTAAAATTTTTTTTTTTATGTGCAAAAATTTATGCAAAGCAGTGATACTAACGAATGACATATCTATATCTATAGATTTAAAAAAAATATATATATACAAACACATAAATTAAATACATACAAGACAAAAATGGAAAATATTTTAAATAGAAAAAAAGGATATTTATTATTAGAAGATGGAGTTAAATTACACGGTTTTTCATTTGGTGCAGATGTCAATGTAAGTGGAGAATGCGTATTTTCAACTGGTATGGTTGGCTATCCCGAGTCTATCAGCGATCCATCCTATACTGGCCAAATACTTGTGTTTTCCTATCCATTAATCGGTAATTACGGTGTCCCATCATTCAAAGAAGTGGATCCATCCACCGGATTACCAACCCATTTTGAAAGCGAACGTGCTCATGTTTCTGCCATCATTGTTTCAGACTACACTGATGACTACTCTCATTGGGCTGCCGAAAAGTCTCTTTCTCAATGGCTCCAAGAATCAAATATTCCAGCTCTCTATGGTATTGATACCCGTGCATTGATCTCCAAGATCCGTGAGAAGGGCTCTCTGAAAGGCAAGGTTATCATTCAAGAACAAACTGCCGACGGGTTGGAATTTATTGATATCAATCAACGTAACTTGGTGAGTGAAGTCTCAACCACCACCATCAAAACCTATAAAGCCGTAAAAAATATTAAAAACAAAAAGGTCATCGTCTTGGACTGCGGTATCAAGTACAACCAAATTCGTTGTCTCCTCAATCGTGGTGTTGACCTCAAAGTCGTTCCATGGGACTATGATGTCGTTGCCAACGAACCTGTCGATCAATGGGATGGTCTTTTCATTAGCAATGGTCCAGGTGACCCCAGTGTATGCCACAAGGCCATTGAAAATATCAGAAAAGTATTGGCTTTGGAGCCTGCCAAGCCAGTCTTTGGTGTCTGCATGGGTAATCAATTACTTGGTTTAGCCGCCGGTGCCAAAACTCACAAAATGACCTTTGGTAATCGTGGTCTCAATCAACCATGTGTCGATCAAATCACTGGTCGTTGTCACATTACCTCTCAAAACCATGGTTTCGTCATCGACACTGAAACCCTCCCACAAGAATGGAAAGCCTTGTTTATCAATGCCAACGATTTCTCCAACGAAGGTATCTATCACACTAGCAAGCCATTCTTTTCCGTCCAATTCCATCCAGAAGCTATGGCCGGTCCAACCGATACCGAATACTTGTTTGACAACTTTGTCTCCAACGTTGCCGGTCTTCCAATCACTGGTCCAATGAACAAGAGCAAAATCATTGAATCACCAAAAAATATTCACAAGGTATTGATTTTGGGCAGTGGTGGTTTATCCATTGGTCAAGCTGGTGAGTTTGATTACTCTGGTTCCCAAGCCATCAAAGCTCTCAAAGAAGAAGGCGTCAAGACTATTGTCATCAATCCAAACATTGCCACCGTCCAAACCAGTCCAGGTTTAGCTGATAAAGTTTACTTTTTACCAGTAAACTATGATAGCGTTGTCAAGGTCATTGAAAATGAAAATCCAGATGGTATTCTTGTTACCTTTGGTGGTCAAACTGCCTTAAATTGTGGTATTGAACTTTACAAGAGTGGTATTTTAGAAAAGCATGGTGTCAAGGTTTTGGGTACTCCAATCGATACCATCATTGCCACCGAAGATAGAGGTATCTTTGCTCAAAAATTAGAAGAAATTAATGAACGTATTGCTCCAAGTATGGCTTGTAATACTTTGGAAGAATCCCTCTTCCAAGCCGATAGAATTGGTTATCCTGTCATCGTTCGTGCTGCTTATTGTTTAGGTGGTTTAGGTTCAGGTTTTGCAAATAACAAGTAAGTGATTTTAATTATAGTCGAGACCCTCGGATTGAAATATTAATAGTATAATATTACTTTTTAGGGAAGAATTATCTAATTTAGTCAATGAAGCTTTAGCAACTTCAAGTCAAGTTTTGGTTGAAAAATCCTTAAAAGGTTGGAAAGAAATTGAATATGAAGTACTTAGAGATAGTCATGATAATTGCATTACAGTTTGTAATATGGAAAACTTTGATCCATTGGGTATTCATACTGGTGAATCAATTGTCGTTGCTCCATCACAAACCCTCTCTGACAGAGAATATCAAATGCTCAGAGAAACTGCCATCAAGACTGTCAGACATTTGGGCGTTATTGGTGAATGTAACATTCAATATGCTTTGAATCCAGATTCTGAAGAATATTGTATCATTGAAGTCAATGCCCGTCTTTCTCGTAGTTCTGCTTTGGCCTCTAAAGCCACCGGTTATCCATTGGCCTTTATTTCTGCCAAAGTTGCTTTGGGTTTTGATTTAGCCACCCTCAGAAACACAATCACCAAAAAGACCACCGCTTGCTTTGAGCCATCTTTGGATTATTTGGTTGTCAAGATGCCAAAATGGGATCTCAAGAAATTCTCTCGTGTCTCAACCAAGATCTCTTCCTCAATGAAATCTGTTGGTGAGGTTATGAGCATTGGTAGAAAGTTTGAAGAAGCCATCCAAAAGGCCATTCGTATGGTTATGGATAACAGCGTCGACGGTTTCCAAGCTGGCGTTTGCCCAACTTCTGACGAAGAGCTTGAATTCCCAACTAACAATCGTATTCTTGTCTTGGCCAGCGCCTTTAAGGACGGCTACACTGTCGAACGTGTCCACCAATTGACCAAGATTGACAGATGGTTCTTGACCAAACTCAAAGACATTATCGATTTGGAAAACCACCTCGAAGCCAAATATACCCACGACGAAATCCCAGCCGATTTATTAAAGTATGCCAAACAACAAGGTTTCTCTGATAAACAAATTGCCAGAGCCATCGGTACCACTGAGTTGAGCGTCAGAAATCACAGAAAGCGTATGGGTATCGTTCCAATCACCAAACACATTGATACCGTTGCTGCCGAATTCCCAGCTCAAAACAATTATCTCTACATGACCTACAATGGTGATACCAACGACATTGAAATCAACGAAAAGGCCTACATTACTTTGGGTTCAGGTGCCTATCGTATCGGTAGCTCAGTCGAATTTGATTGGTGCGCCGTCAGCTGTATTCGTACTCTTCGTGAACTCGGTCTCAAATCAATCATGATCAATTTCAATCCAGAAACTGTGTCTACCGATTACGACGAGTGTGATTACCTCTACTTTGAAGAGCTCAACTTGGAAAGAGTTTTGGATATCTATGAACGTGGAGGTCCAGACTCTAACCACGGTATCATTCTCAGTGTTGGTGGTCAAATTCCAAACAATCTTGCCATCCCACTCATGAGACAAAACGTCAAAGTATTGGGTACCCATCCAGACATGATTGATAACGCCGAAAATCGTTACAAATTCTCTCGTCTCTTAGACTCTATTGGCATCGATCAACCATTATGGAAAGAATTGACCAGTGTTGCTGACACCAAAGATTTTTGCGACTCTGTCGGTTTCCCATGTTTGGTTAGACCAAGTTATGTTTTGTCTGGTGCTGCCATGAACGTTGTCCACTCTGCCCAAGATTTGGAAACTTTCCTCACCGAAGCTGCCGCCGTCTCTCGTGAACACCCAGTCGTCATTTCTAAATTCATCAGTGAAGCCAAAGAAATTGAAATTGATGCTGTTGCCGACAATGGTGAAATTGTTTTGTTTGCCATCAGTGAACACGTCGAAAATGCCGGTGTCCATTCTGGTGATGCCACCCTTGTTTGTCCAGCTCAAGATCTCGACGACAACACCATTGCCAAAGTTGAAGAGACTGCCAGAAAGATTGCCTCTGCCCTCAACGTCAGTGGTCCATTCAACATTCAATTCATTGCCAAAAACAATGAAATCAAAGTCATTGAATGCAATCTCCGTTGCTCTCGTTCATTCCCATTTGTCTCCAAGACTTTGAACGTCAACTTTATCGAAGTTGCCACCAAGATTATCATTCGTCAACCATACACTCTCCCAGCCCTCGAACAAATCAACTACGTCGGTGTCAAAGTTCCTCAATTCTCTTTTATCCGTCTCAAGGGTGCCGATCCAGTTTTGGGTGTAGAAATGGCCAGTACTGGTGAAGTTGCCTGTTTTGGTAACACTAGAGAAGAAGCCTACATCAAGGGTTTAATCTCTACCGGTTTCAAGACCCCAGAACAAAATGTTCTCCTCTCTATTGGTCCCTTTAAAGAGAAACACGAGTTCCTCCCAAGCGCCAAGAAATTAGTTTCCCTTGGTTACACCTTGTTTGGTACCCGTGGTACCGCCGATTTCTACCAAGAAAACGGTGTCAAGATCACTCAATTAAATTGGGATGAAGAAGAGCTCGGCAATGAAAAGGCCATCACCAAAAAGATGACTGAATCCACCATTCACTTGTTTATCAATTTACCATCAAACAACAAATACAGACGTCCATCATCCTTTATGAGCAGAGGTTACTCTTTACGTCGTATCGCTATCGACTTCCAAGTACCATTGATCACCAACATCAAGTGTGCCAAATTATTTGTCGACTCTCTCTCTTATATGCGTGGTCCAATGACTTTGGATCCAGTCGATTGCAGAACTAGCTCCAAGATTGTCAGATTACCAGGTCTTGTCGACGTTCACGTCCATCTCAGAGACCCAGGTGCCACCCACAAAGAAGATTGGGACAGTGGTACAGCTTCTGCTTTGGCCGGTGGTTTCACCATTGTCGGTGCCATGCCAAACACTAATCCAGCCATTATGGATCAAGCCACTTTTGAATTGGCCAAGACCTTGTCCAAAGCCAAAGCTCGTTGTGATTACGGTATCTTTATTGGTGCCACCTGGACCAACACCACTACCGCTGGTAATTTTGCCAACGAAGCCATGGGTATGAAGATGTATTTGGAAGAAACATTTGCTCCACTTCCACTCAAAGACGACATCAACGTTTGGAGAGACCACATCATGAACTGGCCATCCAACACCACTCCAGTCTGTGTCCATGCCGACGGTAGAAACTTGGCCGCCATCCTCTTACTCGGTTGGATGTACAACAAGCCAATGCACGTTTGCCACGTCAGCCACAAAGAAGAGATTGACATTATCCGTGATTGCAAGAAGCGTGGAATGAATGTCACTTGTGAGGTCAGTCCACATCATTTGACCCTCTGTGACAAGGATATCGAAAGAATTGGCTCTGGTCAATCTGAAGTCAGACCAAGATTGGGTACCCAACAAGATATGGACTCTCTCTGGGAAAACATTGACTATATTGATATGATTGCCACCGATCACGCTCCACACACCTATGAAGAGAAATGCTCTGCCAAGCCACCACCCGGATTCCCAGGTCTTGAAACCTCTTTACCACTCATGTTGACTGCCGTCCACCAAGGTAGAATCACTCTTGACGATTTGGTTAAAAAGATGCACACCAACCCAATGAGAATCTTTGGTATCAAGGAACAACCAAACACCTACATTGAAGTCAATATGGACGAAGAATGGACCATCCCCAAGAAACCAGAATACTCTCGTTGTGGCTGGACTCCATTTGAAGGCCTCAAGGTCCGTGGTAAAGTTTCCAAGGTCGTCCTCAGAGGTAAAATGGTCTACATTGACGGTAAGATCCTTGCTGAGCCAGGCTATGGTTTGAACATTAGATCCACCGAATACAAGACTCTCTCTACTCCAGTCGTCGGTGATGCCATCGAACCAGTCCCCTCTTCCCCAGTCAAGAAACAATCCAAATCTGTTGAAAAACATCTCCCATTGGTTGGCACTATCAACTTGAAGAAAGAACTCGAGCACGAAACTCCTCAACCAGCCTCTGATTCATTGTACCAAAAGCACGTCTACTCTGTCAAACAATTTAATCGTAAACAATTACACGCTCTCTTTGGCATTGCTCATGAAATGAGAATCCTCGTCAAGAGATCAGGTGGTTCCGATTTATTAAAGGGCAAGGTTATGGCTAATCTCTTTTACGAGCCATCCAGTAGAACTCAATGCTCATTTGCTGCCGCCATGCAAAGATTGGGTGGGTCAGTCATTTCTGTCGACTCTGTCTCTAGCTCTGTTGCCAAAGGTGAATCACTCGCCGACACCATCCACACCTTGGAATCCTACACTGATATCATCACCATGAGACATCCACAAGTTGGCAGCGTCGACCAAGCTATGGCTGTTGCCAAACATCCAATTATCAACGCCGGTGACGGTATTGGCGAACACCCAACTCAAGCTCTCTTGGACGTCTTTACCATCCGTGAGGAATTAGGTACTGTCAATGGTCTCACCATTACCCTCGTTGGTGATCTCAAGAATGGCAGAACTGTCCACTCTTTGGTCCGTCTCTTATCCCTCTATCAAGTTAAACTCAACTATATTTCCCCAGCCTCCCTCTCTATGCCACAAGAAATTGTCAGAGAATTGGCTGCCAAAGGTATTCAACAACAACAATTTGATAAATTTGATGATGAGGTTTTGGCCCAAACCAACGTTCTCTATGTCACTCGTGTACAAAAAGAAAGATTTGCCGATATCGAACACTACAACCAAGTCAAAGATCAATTCATTGTCACTCCACACACTCTTACCAAATCCAATGACAATATGATTGTCATGCATCCACTCCCAAGAATCAATGAAATTGATCCAGAAGTTGATAGTGATCCAAGAGCTGCCTATTTCAGACAAATGGAAAATGGAATGTATGTTAGAATGGCTTTATTAGCTTCTATTTTTGGTAAAAACTAAAACAAATAAAATTATTTTTGTATTTAATTATATCATAATTATTCCTCAAGTTTGCGAAAAATTATTGCTTATAAATATAATATAGGTTTGATCTTTGACTTGAGGTTAAGAGAATATATTATTGTTTGGACAGCAAAATGGATAAATTTAAAGAATTGGATTTTTTGAGTTCTTGTTCAATTCAATAAGAAATGATTTAGATCGACCAAAAAAAAAAAATAATATTGGGCAATCTATCTAGTAGTAGCTCGTCTACAATTGGCTCAGTTAATTCGTCTTCTCCCAACTAAATAATGAATTAGATACCAATTAACATAAATAGATCTCAATAATTCTATCTTTTAAAGAACCATGGAGTAATTGATTCAAACCTGAGGTTAGTTCACTTGAATCTACTATTTTTTTTTTTTTTTTAAAATTTTCTCAACAATACCTCAGGACTGGGGACTTTTTCTTTTTGAAAAGTGTTTAACGAAACACTTGAACATGAACGCCAATAATGGTTTAAAAGAATTGGTATTACCAGAGTCATTCGATCGAGATATATATGGTCAATTGCCATCAACTCTTCAACGTTTAACAATCTTAAATACAGAGTTTGATAAAACTTTACAGGATCTACCAGAATCATTAATATCATTCGAGTGTCATAGTGATAATGTTATATTAGACCTATCAGGTCACAAATCAATTAGAGAATTAGATGTTTTTGGTAAAACTGTAATCACTTACCCAACCAATTTAGAATCTTTGTATCTTAGAGATGATGATCAAGAAGAACTTGAATTTAGCTTCAATCAAGAGCAAATTAAGAAATTATGTTTGGATTATTATCTCTTGAGTAAGTTGAAATTAACAAATCTCAAGTATTATATAGCTAAATATCATAATAATAAAATGAAGTTGCCTCCATCAGTAGAGATACTTGAATGTAGTAAAGACTTTGGTTTTGATCATAATTACATTACACCAAATGTTAAAGAGATACACCTTCAACTAACTGAGGCCTCATTATACCATTTATCTAAACCAAATGAACAGAAAATGTATGTATTAATATTATTATATTTAAAATAACTTATATTTATATTAATTAATATTTATATAATAGAGTTAAAAGAATTTATAATCAATTACCAATGGTTGATAACTTTTTCAAACTTTGGAGGAATGTAGTTATTAAATCTAAGATATTAGAATCATTCTATGATTTAATTAGAACCGATTTACGATATAATATTGAAGATGAGACTTTGGTTCATGGTGATCGATTCAAAAATTATAATATAGTAGTATGTAATGAAAATGAACTCGAACACTTATTGAAGTTTAGACCTGAAAGAGTTCATATTCATTATACTTGTTCAAAAATTGAAAAACAACTTTCAACACTCATTCCAAAATCAACTAAACATCTTATAATAGATAGTTATTATCCAAAGATTGACTATCCTCAATGGATTACTCACCTTACTCTTAAAAAATGGGGTGACATTGAAGCATCTCAACTACCTCCATCCGTTACAAAGCTTACACTGCTAAATAACCCCTTTGGAGAATTAGAAGGTAAAATTCCTCCCACAGTAACTTATTTAGCATTGTATAGCCTTAAAGCTAATCCAGGTGAAGGTATTCCAGCATCTGTGACTCACCTCACATTAATAGATCGACCAATTAATACAATAGACCATAATGGTTTACCGGATACAATTAAAAGAATCAAATTCACCAAACTCAGTCTCGATAGAGATAGTACCAATTATGAAATTTCCAGTTTTATATCAAGTAGACTAGAAAAC
>AJWJ01000523.1:0-16120 GCA_000277445.1 Polysphondylium violaceum | reverse complement strand
TAAAATTATTTGAATTAAAATTTGATTTATTTTTTAAAAAAAATTAAGGCACAAACAAATTGCTTCTTGTTTTTTTTCCTCTTGAGAATTTACCAATTAAATTTTTTTGTTCAATATTATTTGTTGTTCTATTTTATCTTGTGGAATATTACTTTTATAAATAAATCATAAATTATTACTTTTAAAAATAATCTTTGTTATCATTGAGTAAGTTGTGTTTACAAAGTAAAAAAACAATTTTTTCTTACTTACTCAATAATCATCTAGCTTTATTACGAAAATCAAATGGGAACATTATTAGGTGATACTCATACTTTCCTCACTGAAAAACAAGAAATTGATACTAATGATGGAGTAGAAATTGTTAATCTTGAAATCTTAGTTATCGATACATACATTATCCCAATCTTTGCTCTAAGAGATAGTTTACAGAGAAATGATAGGGTAATAATTTCATCAAATAAGCATTGTGGTAAAAATGCCTACTTTCATTCATGGAATGGAACAAATGCCTACTTTATTATTAATGAAGTAAGAATAGCCATTCCACTTCGAGCGCAGATATTACTAACCCGGTAAATTTCCTGATGTTTACTGGTTTTACTCCAGCTGCTGTTGGTCTCTTGTACTCAAATTAAGATTACCGATTCCCAAGGTGTCTATAATTCACTAAAAATAAAAATTTTAATCAAATACAAACATATACAAGAGATAAACATTTGTCCATTCATTATATATTTGAATTAGTGTTAACACATCAGAAGTAGATACAAGAATGAGGATGATCAAATTATTAAAGGTTTTGTTGTTATATTTTATTTTTATCTTCCTCCCAATGTCTCAATAAACATCCAAGAAACATTCGTCTAATGACCAGACACAATCCCCAAGCGGATTGGAGGACTTGAACTATAGTGTAAACGTTGAATATCATGTTAAAAATATGATAGATAAAAGATGATAGGACGGTCCCTTTTTAAAATTCACAAATTTGATTTTTCTCTGAATCAAAACAATAGTAATTGTGGAAAAGTAATAAATGGATATATTATTTTATTCATTAAGAAGAAACAAATATCTTAGTCTTTTAATTATTGATGATAGAATTAGACTCACAAAAAAACACAATTCAAAAAGTTCAGTTTTAAAACATTAATTATTGATCAATTTTTTCACAAGCTCATTAATATGCTATATTTGATTTCAGATGTTTATAAATAGATCATCTCTCTGTATGTTCACCACTATTATACCAATGACCTGTTTTTTGGGTCCGAAAAAAACAGAGTGTTTGTATAATCATGTTGTATGTAGACACTGTGGCGCAGCTTGGCGATATATATTTGCCCTTTGTGCAACAGTAGTAATGACGACTAGATACAGAGTCTGATAGGTCTGCGGGATTGAGAACGAGGTGGAGTGCAAAGACATATGTAGAATATACAATATATATATGAATGGTTGGATGTCCAATAAATTTGTCAACAATTAAAGAAGATCATATCATAAATCAAAGATTATGTAGTTTTTATAAACCACAACATTAGCTAACTCCACTACCAACAGCAACATCAATTTTAAATCATGTTGAATGTATAGGAAACATGACCGTTACTAGGTTATCCAATCGTAAATTCTTTTGTTTTATCTAATCGTTGGTCAATATTGGTATATTGTTGTTTCTGATTGTAATTTAATCTTCTAAACCAATTATTGATTCAATTTTACCATAAAAAAATAAATATGAAAAGAGAAAAAAATTTTCAAAATCAATTCGTTTCGTTTTTTTTTTTTTTTTTTTTTTTTTTAAAACTTAATATAAAACACCGACTCGATAAACATATAAATAATTAAGATGGATACAAATATAGATAATGTAGAACAAGAGGAACAAGCTTTCCTCGATCCAAATGATCAAGCTGTCGGTGGTATTGAAATCACTGATCAACAAAAACAAATGGATGGAAATAATATGGGTATGAGAAAAAAGAGATAATAAATATGATATGATATGATATTAATAATGACAACAAAAATAATAGATGAAGATATGATGGATGAAGGAGATGAAGAAATGAAAGAAGATAGTGATGAAGAAGATTTTGTGGATGAATCAGTACAAGGATTTTTCGAACATACAGACAGCGTATATTGTGTAAATATGAATCCAGCTAGAAACGAATTGGCAGTGACAGGTGGAGGAGATGATGTAGCATATATTTGGAATATCACAAACGGAGAGAAAATCCATCAACTCAAAGGACACAAAGACTCTGTCAGCTCGGTACAATTCAATTTTGACGGTAGTCTTGTTGCCACCGGTGGCATGGATGCTTTGGTCAAGATTTGGGATACCGCCAGTGGCGCCTTTCTCAGAGACCTCGAAGGTCCCTCAGAGTCTGTCGAGTTTATGGAATGGCATCCAAAGGGAAATATTATAGTGGCTGGATCCACCGATTGTTGTGCATTTATGTGGTCCACTTTGAAGGGTGATCTATTGGGCACCTTTGTCGGTCACACTGCCGCTCTCACATGCGGTGGTTTCACTCCCGATGGTAAAAAGGTTGTCACCTGTTCAGAGGACACCAGTCTCCGTATATGGAATCCAAAAGACTCTAGCTGTCTCTTTACAATCTCCGGTCACGGTTTCCACGAATCTGCCGTCACTTGTATCGATTTTAGAAAAGACAGTGCCGTCGCAATCACCGGTGGTGATGATCATTTTGCTTGTATCTCTAACCTCAACACTGGTAAAGTTTTGGGTCGTTTAGAAGGTCACACCGATAGTATTGTTTCTGTAACAATGAGTAAAACTAATCCAAAGTAAGTTGTTTTATTATATATCAAGAATTATCGATAGTATGCGCGTATGTATCTAACCAAACCGATATAGTTTATGTATGACAGGATCAACAGATGGTGCTATTATTATTTGGGATTTAACAACATTTAAACAAAGATCAGTATTGAGACACAAACACGCTATTAGTAAATTAAAATCACATCCAACCGATCCAGTTCTTTTCAGTAGTAGTGTCGACAAGACTATTTGTGTTTGGGATGAAAGAAATGGTCAATTAATCAAACAATTTAGAGGTCACACAGATTCTGTTTTAGATTTTGATATTACAAATAATCATAAAATCGTTTCAGTATCTGATGATAAAGTATCTTTAGTTTTCTCTTTACTTCCACCACAATAAATTAAATTATAAATAATAATAATAATAATAACAATAATACATCATATCATTAAAAGTGTTTTTCTTCATATTATTATTTGATTAAATCTATATTTATCAATATCACAGCGATGAGTGATGGTGATAATAGAATCCTATTTCTCTAATACTTTTATATTTTAAGCACAATAAATAACTTTGTTTGCTTTATTTTAAATTGTGTATATATACTATATTGTTGTTGATTAATGTTGACATTTGTTGTTTATAAAAAAAAAAGTAGCTATCTATTATATTATTATTATTATTATTATTTATCTATCTAATGTATTTAATAGTTTTTGCTTTCAACATCAGCAACTTTTTGTAAATATTCTAAAACGATTGGTCTGCAGTTTTTAATGTAACCTTGTCTTTGTTTGTAGAAACATTCAGCCTGAGTGTGATAAAAGTGGTGTGGGTATTAGTTTATGTGATCACATTCATCATAGGGAGTGTGATGTTGCTGTTATCCTATACATACTAAAATATTTTGATAGAGTTTAAGTTCGTTTTCATTTTGTTCAAATTCAATAGCAAATTTAACATTTGTGGCAATTCTTTCTTTATGTTTTTGGGTTACGTCAATATCGAGAACTTGTGGACGTAAATGTTGTTTTTCAACCCAAGTAGTTGGTACTTCTTCAGCCATTGTATGTGTATGTATATCTGTATCTGATTTGATGAAAAATAAAAATTTGATCACAAAAAATTTAAAAAAAAAAAAAAAAAAAAAAAAAAATTTTCTCGTTTCGCGCAGAAAGAGGCTTTGTGTTGTAAATTAATACACAACTAAGATTATTTTTTATAAACAAATTATAAACAAAGAAGTTTATTAAAATAAAATTAACCAGTATTTTTCATACCAGCAGAAATACCATTAAAGGTAATGATCAGGGTGTCCAATAAAACTGGATCTTGAGAATCGACATGAGTGGATCTAAGACGTCTGAGGATTTCTGCTTGAATATAATTAATTGGATCAATGTAGGCTCTTCTGATAGAAACAAAGTGTTGGAGAAGAGGATTTTCTTCTTGGAGAGTACTGTGACCGGTGAGGGCCAAGATGGCATCGACAGTGGAATTTAATTTTTCTACCAATTCCTCGCCAAACGATTGCAATTCAAAGGGGACCAAGAGTTCATTGTAACGAGATGCAATTTGTGGATCGGCTTTCATGAGCACCATTTCAATTAAATCGATAGTGGTTCTAAAGAATGGCCAATTCTTGTTCATGTCTTTGAGGTCCTCACCCCAGCCTTGCTCGTTGGCCTCTTTGAGAGCCTCATAGACGCCCAACCAAACGGGGAGGATGAGACGATTTTGGGTGAATGAAAAGATCCATGGGATGGCTCTCAAGCTCTCAATGCCACCTTGAACGTTTCTTTTGGATGGACGGGAACCAATGTTGAGATGCACCATTTCTGTTTGCATGGTTGATGATCTAAAGTAACGAATAAACTCGGGTTTGTCTCTGACAATGGCACGGTATTGGTTGCAAGAGGTCTTGGACATGTGGTCCATAATCTTTCTCCATTTGTCGGTGGGTGGGGCGGGTGGGAGGAGGGTCTGTTTGAGGGTGGCTGTAGTGTAGACTTCCAATGTTCTCAAAGCCATTGAGGGGTCGCTGTAATGGGCATTGATCATTTCACCTTGTTCAGTGATTCTAATTCTTGGACAGCCACTAGGTTGTGAAAGAATGGCCAAGTAGGAAGGACCGCCACCACGTGCGACTGTACCACCTCTGCCGTGGAAAAGTGTGAGTTTGACTTTAAATTGATCACAGAGTTTGGTGAGAATTTCTTGGGCGACAAATAGACCCCAAGCGGAAGTGAGACGACCGGCGTCCTTGGCGCTGTCACTGTATCCCAACATAATCTCTTGTTGGCCATTGATTATATTCATGTACCAGGGAATCGAGAAAAGGTTCTCCATAGTCTTGGGTGCTCTCTCCAAATCGTCAATGGTTTCAAACAATGGAACCACTCTTTGAGGCTTTTTGTTGCCCATTTCTTTTTGCAACAAATGAACAGCAAGAATATCACTTGGAACCTGACACATGGAAATTACATAGGCACCCAAACACTCTGGTGATAGCTTGGCGGCGGCTTTAAAGGTGTCCAAGACCTCTTGTACATTGGCATCGCATGGGAGGGGACTTGGGATCAATGGTCTCTTGTTACAGAGCTCTTGAACGAGGAACTCTTGTCTCTTTTTCTCATCCCATTCTTTATAAGAACCAATGCCAAGATAGGTTGTGATGGCATCAATGGCATCGGTATGACGAGAGGCTTCTTGTCTAATATCCAACTTGCAAAGAGTGAGACCAAAACAAGTTAATCTTCTCAACACATCCAATAATCTTCCGTTGGCCACCTCCTCGGCACCAACCTCGACCAATGAATCGTAACAAGCTCTGAGGGGCTCAATAACTTCGCTGGCAGACTCGTATGTCTCGTTGATGGGGTATTGATTGGCATGGGCTTGGCCAGTGATTAAATCCTCATACTTTCTCTTGGTAAATAACATTTTGTCTCTGATTTCGGCCATGATGACACGATAAACCTCCTTTTCTGGAATACCTTCTTTGAACTCCTTGTAGAGGGTGGTGAGATACTTTAGCTTGCTGCTGGCTCTTCTTTGGGCAGCTTTGGCGGCCAATTCTTGCACTTTTTTAGTGGACTTGAGCATAGAAAGCTCAAAGAGGAGAGCATCAATTTCACGATAATACAACGAGGCGCAAATCCAACGAGAAAAATAGACGACCTGTTTGGTTACCTCATGAGTGACATTTTGATTACCGTCTCTGTCGCCACCCATCCATGAACCAAAACGTACATTGACAAATTCGGGTGGCAAAGTTCTGCCAGTGTATTGTTTGCAGGCTCTATCTAAAATTCTAGTGAATCTGGGTACAGAGTGCCAAAGGTTTTGCTCCATCACAGCAAAGCCACCCTGTGCTTCCATTTCGGGATTCATTTTTTGTCTTCTAATTTCATCGGTCAACCAACTACCACAGATCTCTCTAATCAACTCATTCTCCACCTCCTCCCTCTCAAACGAAGTCAAGTGTGTCTTTTCCAGTTGAGATAGACTTTCATTGATGGCATTGTTCTTTGAAATAATAGTTCTTCTCATAATCTGAGTTGGATGTGCAGTTAAAACCAATTCAATGTTTTGTTCAAGAATTGCATCTATTTGAATCCAAGATATAAAATTGAGATTTAGATTGAGATTTAGATTTAGATATAGATTTATACAAAAAACTTACTATAAATTTTATCTTTTTCAAGGCCTTCGTTCAAGAGTGATTGAAATACTTCTTCACAAGAGTATTTTAGTTCTTCGGAGTTCAAGAATGCAGTTCTGACTGAACGAATGAGATGATGCTGTTCGGCTACATTGGTGAGATTGAGAAAATGAGATAAGACTCTAGAGACCTGAAGTGCGTCAGTGTTGCTAAGACTACTGATTTTGGCAATATAGTTTTGCATAAACTCTTTGGTTCTCTCGTTGGGTTGTTGGGTGAGTAAAAGAGAGTGCACCAAATCAATGACATTGCTTCCCTCGAGTTTCTCTATACTCTTTGTCAAGATATTTCTCAACATTTCTATATCTTTATCTAATCCATCTTTGGCAACAGTACCAAAATCATATGGTCCCACATCTGGCATATTTCTTTTTCTCTAATATATATATTTACAAATAAGGGGTGAAGTGCGCACAAATAAATAAATGGAATTAAAAATTTTTAAAAAAAATGTAAAGAGGGCAATTTATGCGTTTGATATTTTAGACAAAAAAAACCTTTTTTTTATTTAATTTTTTTTTATGGCAATTGTTTTTTCCAAAAATATCAAAATGAAAGTTTTTCAACAAAAAAATAACAGGGAAAACTATAGTGCAATTACATGAATGGAAAGTGATATGAAAGCAATCACCGAAACATCTGTAGATTAGTAATTAGGGTTTCGGAAAAAGAGATCATTTCTTTATATGTAAACATATGCAAATAATCTGCTGATAGATAGCTCCTATTTTATTTCCCAGTTCTCAAGGGTGATATGTGTATCAATCAGATCACCGCATCGATATTTTAGGATAAGTGATCAAATTACTGATATGGGATGTATCTTTGATCCATAAATGAGATGTAAAATTTAGAAGAGAATTTCACATGCACACATCCACAATGTGAGGTAGCAATTGAGTTTCAATACTTTTAAGAGGCAGACACAAATGTGTGTGTGCTATGCAAAAGTGTTTTTGACATCCCATCAATTCACTCAAGTGTCTGGTTGGTCTTGAAATAGTAAGAAACAGGATTTGTTTATGTATGTGGCATATTTACTCGTCCAAACGTTTATTTTTTAAAAAAAAATTAAAATTGAATTTTTTTATTTTTTTCCAACACCAACTTCAAAAAATTTAATATAAATAATTCAAACGAGAAAAACTGATAAAAAAAGAAAATATACTAGTATAACATTACACCTGTACCACTTTTGTACCATTACCTCGATTATCTCTTTTTGTTTTTTTGGCGGGAAGTTTTTCAATACCACCACCTCATTCTCTCATTCACACACAGATTTTAAAAGAAAAAAAAAAAAAAAAGAATTCAAATTTTTATTTTATTTATTTTTAGAAATTATATATAAACTATCACGTACATATATAATACTCGAGCATCAATATTATCAATATTATTAGATGTCTATTTCATTAAGAGAGTCAACAGATTCTCTACCACCTGGAAATAGTAATAGTAACGAAGAGAGGGCTTCACCTTTACTCAAGAGTAGCTTTGGGTACACATCACCTACATTTATGTCTAGTCGTAGTATCAATAATAGTTTTAATACAGATGATCCAAACGATCCAAATTCTCCAAAGTTTCTCACTTCTTCTCACTCAAATATAAAGTTACCAAATCTATCTGAACAACAGCAACCCTATGGTCAGAGTCATTCAGAAACAAATTCACCGACATTTAGTGCAGTCAATAGTACAACATCACCCAAACGTCTATTAGGGTTCTTTTCAAAGTCATCTTCTTTTCAATCGCTGTTGAACAATAGTAATGGTAGTAATAGCAGTGGTGGCAACAGTAATAACAATAGTCAAAAGAATATTATCAATGGAAGAAATATAAGCAGTAGTAGCAGTAGTAACAATAGTGTTGGTAATAATAACAGTAATAATAACAATAACAATTATAATAGTGAATCCCCACCACCACCTTATTCACCAAAACGAATACTGAGAAATGAGAAAGCTAAATCATCACCACCTTTATCACCTATTCCATTCTCTAGTGTAAATAATAGTAGCAATAATGATAACGATGATTCTACCAACAGTAGTTATGGAAGTACAGGAATAGACTCATCATTATTTAAGAAACCATCTTTATTTAATACATCTTCTCATTTAATACCAAACATTGATAGTCTAAGATTAGATGATTCCTTATCCTCTTCACCACCAACAACAACAACAAGCAACAACAATAATAACAATAATAATAGTGAATCTACCAATAATGTTAGTGGTACTAGTAGTAATAATAGTCAAGAAGATTCACCTAAAATATCACCAAGACAATATAGACCTACTTTAACTAGAACTAGATCAAATTCTAAAAATGTATTATATTCACCAAACATATCACCCTCTTCATCTTGTAAATTGTTTCCATCACCTACTTCACCAATCTCTACCAATAATATAACATCACCCTCTTCATCATCACCTATGAATTCATCGCCTATGAACTCATCACCTCAGGCCATTAGAAATAATAGTAATAGTCAACAGGATGATATGAGTGGTGGTAGTAATAGTAGTGGGAGCTATAATCGACCATCATCGATAATACCTCAATCACCTACTCAAAATAACAATAGCAATAATAGTAATTTAATTTTAACACCTCAACAACAAACCTCACCGCCCATGTCAATACCAACAGCATCATCAATAGTTACACCAATCAATAATCTTGAAACTATAACAGAACAACAACTACTTGATCATTCAAATCATAATATTGATATATTACACATCAACAATAACTATATAGTACCATCACCATCACCATCATCAAAAACAGCATCCCACTATCCACCAGTATCGATTGTGGACTTTAAGCTCATTGAAAAGATTGGTGAAGGTGGGTTTGGACAGGTGTTTTTGGCGAAAAAGAATGACACGGGCGAAATTGTTGCACTCAAGAGAATGTCAAAGGACTTGATTTGGTCTAAAAACAAGGTCTCGCATATCAAGAATGAAAGAGATATTTTGGCACAGGGTAGAAATCATCAGTGGATTGTATCGCTTGCCTACTCTTTCCAAGACGAACAGTATCTTTACCTGGCCATGGAGTATGTTCCAGGCGGAGACTTGCGATCGCTTTTGAGCGCCTTGGTGAGCCTCGATGAAAAGAGTGCGTGTTTTTATATGGCCGAGATGGTGGAGGCTGTCGACAGCTGTCATCAGTTGGGCTACTGCCACAGAGACTTGAAGCCTGAAAACTTTTTGATCAATAAATACGGACACATCAAATTGGCCGATTTTGGATTGAGCAAGAATGTCATCACTCGCTACAGCGTCAAGCCCAAGGGCAGCCAGCCACCCATCGAACACACCCCCATGAAGTTTAACAATAACGGCAATGCACTCAATTCGTCGGTCGTGGATTTTGGCTCGTTCAAGGATATCAATGCCCAGGCCCAACTCGCCTACTCGGTCGTTGGCAGCCCATTTTACATGGCACCCGAGGTCCTCGAGGCCGTCACGGGCTATGGCGACGAAGTGGATTGGTGGTCTCTTGGCTGCATGTTTTACGAATTCATCTTTGGCGTGCCACCCTTTGACGGCGACTCGCCCGAAGAGGTCATGGAGACTGTACTCAAGTGGAAAACCATGTTGGTGCGTCCCGAAGGCGTGTCAGATCTCTTGTGGGACCTGATCTCATCCCTGGTATGCGA
Organism: Polysphondylium violaceum; assembly: GCA_000277445.1. Classification (NCBI taxonomy): domain Eukaryota; phylum Evosea; class Eumycetozoa; order Dictyosteliales; family Dictyosteliaceae; genus Polysphondylium; species Polysphondylium violaceum. Next base: position 5,907 of record AJWJ01000523.1, on the reverse strand, counting down.
CGGATCCACCAGACTGGGTACCGGGGAAAAAGGTGTCGAGAATATCAAAGCCCATCCTTTCTTTAAAGACGTGCCGTGGGGCAGACTACACCAACTCGATCCCCCCTTTGTGCCTGTGCTCAACGATGAATATGATACCACCTATTTCGAAAACACAGAAAAGGTCGTTAGATCCCGCTCACCGGTGATCTACACCAACACCAACTCAGGCAACATCGTCACCTCCAAAACCAAACCAAGAAACATCCTTGGCTTTACTTATCCCCGTGCAGGCGATGAACCATTGATTTGGAACAACATGAATATTAATGGAAACACGAGTAATATCAACAGTAGCAATAGTAACAATCAATCAACAGTCAACAGTGCCAGCAGCAGTACAAACTCTAGTCTCAATAATTTATTTAAAAACTTTGAATTGACAAATTCATCAGAGATTAAATTATTGAGGAATAGTAATAATTTACCATTAGATCTAAAAGATAGCAATAGTAATATATATAATAGTAGTTTAGATGAAAGAAGATCAATAATTAAAGATAAATTAGATAATGATAATAATGATAATAATAATGATGATAATAATAATAATAATAACAATAATTATAATAATAATTCACCATTCTCAACACCTTATCAATCTAAACAACAACAACAAGATGAACCAGTTAGTCCTTATCGTCCATTTATCCCTTTTAATGTAAATCAAGATGATGATGAAGATGATGAAGATGATGTTCCTTTATCTTAGAAAAACAAAGAAGAAAGAGGATATATAGATAGATATATAAAATAATAAAAACACCATCACTGTAAACCATATGGTGTATATTTGAATCATTTTAATTTTGTATAAAGAGTCATTGTTTATTTATTTAATTAAAAAAGAAAAGATGTTTCAATATAGTGTGTTGGTAATAAATAAATATTACCAATTAATTATATTAATTACCAACATAAAATAGTAATAATAAATAAATATTGAATATGTGTTTAATTTAGGGTCAATTGTGAGACTAAACCAAAAACTATAATTTAGTCGGTACTGTTTGACCCATTGGTCTCTTTTGTGTATATAGACAATATTAAAAAATGTCTGTTTTAAAAACTCTCTTTTTCCCTTCAATCAACATATCCCTGTGTACACTGCCATGAAATAGAAAAAGAGATATTTTCGTTCCAAACAGCACCAATTCTATCATCCTATAGACAAAAAAAGACATAATGAAATAATTATTATTATTACAATTTTCTTTTCTTTTTTTTTTTTAATTTTTTTAAAATTTTTTTTTTCATCATTTTTTAAATTTTTTTTGAAGTGATGTTCATTCAATTTATTTTTTCTTTTGATCATTTTGTCATCATATAGTGTGTTTTTTTTTATTTTGTAAATATATAAATTCTTTTTTTGTTGTAATTTTCATTCATTCACGTTTACGTACATATATATAGATATATAATCAATCAAAATGAGTAGAGGTGCAGGTACAGCAGGTTATGATATGAGTATCATTTTCTCACCACAAGGAAAATTATATCAAGTTGAATATGCATTTAAAGCAATTAAAACTGGTGGACTTACATCCATTGGTATTCGTGGTAAAGATTGTGTAGTTGTTGCTACCCAAAAGAAGATTCCAGTATGTGTTATATATATATTCATGATTTCTTTGCAAACATCAACATCATCATCATTGTTGTTTTATATTAATACTGATTTATTTATTTTATCTTTATAGGATAAGTTAATTGATCCAAAATCTATTACCTCTCTTTATAAACTCACTGATTATATAGGTTGTGTACAAACTGGTATTGTTCGTAAGTATTCTTTTGTACATTTCATTTTAGATAGAAAAACAATTCTAATCATACAAATCTATTATTACAGCTGATTCAAAGGCTCAAGCCACTAAAGCTATTCAAGAAGCTGCCTCTTTTCATCATAAATTTGGTTATCAAATCCCACCCAACGCATTAGCAAAAAGAATTGCTGATATTGCACAATTATCTACACAACACGTTTCTGCTAGACCACTTGGTGTTTGTATGTATTGTTTATTATTATTGATTATTAGTCATAGGTAATAGTTATTAATTAAATGAATAATAATATAATCATCATTAATTATATGATATTTTTAGCAATGATTCTTATTGGTATTGATGATGAATTAGGTCCACAATTATTTAAAGTAGATCCAGCTGGTGTTTATTCTGGTTATAAAGCCACTGGTGCAGGTGAAAAAGAACAAGAGGCAACCAATTTCCTTGAAAAGAAATTTAAACCAAATCCACAATTAAATCAAGATGAAACTATACAAATGGCCATTTCTACTCTTCAAAATGTTTTGGGTGCTGATTTGAAAGCCTCTGACATTGAAATTGGTATGTGTACAATGGAGAATAGAAAGTTTGTTCAATTAACTGAAGCTCAAATTGATGACCAATTAACTAAATTGGCTGAAAGAGATTAAACTTAACATTATACAACAACAACATATAAATTATAAATAATATTGTAATTAATTTATTCCCTCTTGATAATACATATCTGTTCTTTTATATTTTAACCTTAACAACAACTACAACAACAACAACAACAACAAATAAAATAAAATATTAGATTATTAATATTACATGTAATAACTTTATTATTATACGCGTGCACGTCTGCACTATACTACTATTGGTGGTGTTTTGTATTAAAATAAAATTCAGACTTTTCTTTGATTTCTTTGTATATGGGATTGGAAGTGATTCGAGTTTGATATTCATTTGATTTAGATACATTGAGTGATTGTTTACGAAGCATGACAAAGAGATAATGACAAAATTGATTGGTTACAAAGTTCAATAACCAATAGGGAATCAATTTCATTCTGGGGTCGGTCAGTGCCACCACTTGTACAAATGTTTTGTCTTTGGATAGGGGTTTGAGTGTGAAACCAGAGATACGTGTGTCGACTCTAACGGTGGAGGTGTTTGCTTTGGGTAGGTTTTCTTTTACTTTTGCGTTGGTTTCAATGTCGGCTTCACTCATTGATTTTGATACGACTACAATCAAGTCCTCTTCCTCCAACATGTCTACGCCATAGCCATACAAACATATATCTCTGTCGGCTACTGGCCATGGACAAGATGATTTACAATAGATCCATTTCTTGAATCTTGAATCCTGATCAAGGATCTTTGATTCCAGTAATCTTGGTATCCATGTTGAATATAAATCCACTTCCATAATTACACTACAAACATCGAAAATGGGTGAATCTACAACACCTTCAATTCTAATACTATGCATCCCATGTCCATTGTCTCTATACATTGATAGGATTCCCTGTGTATTACTAATTTCTACCCATCCCTCTATAATTATGTATATTAATATGAATCACTCTATTATACTTTTTAATAAATCTCTCATTTAATAAATACCAGATTTAAAATCAGAGGATGCTTGTTTTTGTAAATCGAAAATTTCATCCATTTCTTTTTTTAGTTGATGAAATCTTTTTTCAGATTTTATAGATTCAATAATGTCTTTGAATTGTTCGTTTTCATTGGATAATTGGTTGATTAAACCAATTTCATTTTCCAATATATATTCCAATTCAATCAATAGATTATGTGCTATTTTTAATTTATCCATTTTACATAATTCCCATATTCTATTATATTGATCATTAAAATATTGATAATTATATTTATCAACACTGTTATTACTATTACTACTGTTATTACTATTTTCAATATTAACTATTTCTACAGGCATCATTTTTGTGTATGATTATTTTTATATTATATGATATGACTAGTTTTTTAAAAGAGTATGTAATTATTTTTTTCTGTCTTGTTTTTTTTAAAAAAAGTGAAAATTGAATGAAATGAAATGAGTGGATGGGATGGGGATGAGGAGGGGTGGAGATGGGTATTAATATTTTAAAAGATCGATTAGAAATGTGTAGTTTTATGATATCTTTTTTGCTTGTATGTGTCTATTTGTATGTAGATAAAGGATTTTAAAAATAAAGTGTGTTAAAATCTGACAGGTCGGGAATTAATAAACACTAGACAGCAGAGGTATGTGTATGTATTGTTGTTATTTATACCAATGTAATATGTGTGAAAAAAACAAAACTCTCTAAAAAAGGGGAAGAAAATTTTCTTATTTTTTTTTTTTTTTTTCAAAAAAATGACAATCGCGCACAGAGATGTGTGAAAAAGGTGTGTGAAAAGACAGATTAAGAGTCATTCCCCACACATATAAAAACACACCCACACTTTAAATTGTTTTCATGTACCATAGTTTATAAGAAATATCTTTCTTAAAGTAAATGGGCTTTCTTCACCACAGACTTCAATAAATTGATTCCAAACTGATCCAAACAAGCTTACTTGTCGATATTCTATCAAAACTATGAATTGAAATTTCCGAGCTTGATTCGTTAAATTACAATTATTTTGTTTAGTATTTTTTTTTTTTACAAAAAAAATATCTAATCTTTAAAACCAGTCCCTATTTAAAAAAATGTAAAGAGGTTTTCTAGCATTCCACACACGTCAGCAACAATGAAGCTTTTGAATATTATTTGTGCTCTCTTTATTTGTATCTCTGTTGCAAAGGTATGAAATAAAAAACACTATTTTTAAAGAATTCTTTGAAATCACTTTTTAATTCCCTTTCCCCCGAAATTTAATTAGGCAACTTATCCACAAAACTTTTACTATTACAACTCTTCTGGTATTTATATTACTCCTAGTGAAAACTCCGATAATCCAACTTTGGTACCTGTATCTTCATCCTATAGACAACTCGGTGCTATCACAAAAGTTGATTCTCAAAATTTGTATGCAATTGTAATAAGTGATTGGGACATTGTCGATTATATCTCTATTGATTTAAGTTCTGGTGAAACCAATACAATTCAACAAATTGTTTATTCTAACAATATTCTCACTGGTCCTCTTTGGGGTTATTCTTTAGATTTAAAGAAAAATGTGCTCTTTTCTCTTTCTCCAACCAGTGCCTTTCATATTGAACTTTTAATCAATAATCTTGATACTCAAAAGTAACTAATTTATCATTCTTGATCATTAATATATATTTATTATTAAAATACTAACATAACAATAAATAAATAAAAAGTCAAACTGCTCTTTCATTTGGACCAAATGGTGTTTCTGGAGAAGTTGTATCAAGTTATGATCAATCAACAGGAATGTATTATGCCTTGGGTCCATTTTTGCAACAATTTAGAATCTATGTCTGTGATACCAACGCACTCTCTTGCAAAAACTTTATTGTTAACGGATTGGCATACAATAATCAAAAGTATGATATCGCTGCATTCAATGGTCAATTGTTTGTCTTTATCACTGCCAATAGTAATATCTTAATCTATACACTCAATGTACATACCAACACATTGTCACTCAGAGACACTATTGCTCTTGACAACGGTAACATTGTCTTTGTCCAATCAAAATACAACTTTGATGAAAACATTTTAATGGTCCTCGGTACCACCAACGGTCCTAATGCACTCACCTTTGTGAACATTATAAATACAAATCCCGTTGAAGTTAATGGTGGCTATTCTATTGATCAACTCATCCCAACTTATTCTTTAATCTATGTTCAATAAAAAATATATTTTTCACTATAATCTTTTTTCTTTTTCTTTTGCATCAATATTTTAAATTATGAGTATATTTTTTCATATCCTATTGATTTCAAATGTTTATATTAATCCTCATAACTTAATATGAGCACATATCTGAGAAAATTCATATGAAAACTTTTTAGTGCGATCTTCATTCTCTTTGTCATTAAAATGTTCCCTCATTAATTTCATATCAGAATGTTTTTTATTAATCTTCGTAACTTAAAATGAGTGCAAAACC
>AJWJ01000522.1:0-16182 GCA_000277445.1 Polysphondylium violaceum | reverse complement strand
TTAATCCATTTGCTTCTTTTTATTAAATTTATGATATTAATAATAATATTATCTGCAATAGTATTATTTAAATTAGAAAGCTATAAAGATATAGAAATATACTATAGATCTTTCACTATTTAATCATATTCCGCACGGAATAAAATTTGTAATTAATTTAAATTAAAAACATCAATTTTAATCGATTTGCTTATTCTATCTAATAAAATTTTTAAAAAAAAAATGCAAAATGTGACAATCCTTTCGGAAGGAATCTACCAAAAAATCATGATTCGATTTGTTTGTAAGTATTTTGTAAAACACGAAATTTAAAAAATACAGTGGTATTAGTGTTGTTGGATAGTTTTTATTTATTTTAAATACTATGAAGGGATGCACATTTGGTGATGATGGGAAGGAATCATTTTGAAAGTAACAAAGTTAATAAACAAATAAATAAATGAATTTTTATTTAAAACCCAATACACTATTATAATAAGGGTTTTCTTATATGATTATTTAGATGTTGTTGACGAGGCAATACATAGTATTTTCTATAGAGAATATAAAGGATAAAAATGAAAAAGAGAGCACCAATCGTTGAACCCAAAGCAATGGCAATCACTTTACCACGCTTTTTATTGGCGTCCTCTGAATTGTGATGAGTTGATGAAGATGATGGTGTTGGTGGACAAATGTTTTCTATTTGATCAATATAAGTACAATCACCATCACAATTAAGACCAAGAGTTTGAATTGTAGACGATGACGAAAAATTTGAACCTACTGATGAAATGGAAGAGAGTGTACAATAAATGTTTTCACCAAAACGAGCAATATTATTTAATATTACACTATTTGTCAATGTAAGATTTGATTGTTGGACATATAACGCACCACCATAATTTAATCCACCATAAAAGGTTTCACTGTTCTCTATAGTACATTGATCCATTGTTACCAAAGAATTATACATAGTCACTGATCCACCATAAGCAGCTGCACTATTTGAATCAAATGTTGTTGAAACAATATTCAATAAAGAATAGTAGAGATATAATGCACCACCACTACCTGTACCACTTAATCCATTTGCTTGATTACCATTGAATTTACAATTTGTAATGGATGCCTGTATTCTATTACCATTTTGATAACCTTTGGTATAGATTGCACCTCCATTTGGCGATATATTATTGTGAAACTGAGTGCTTGTTATTTTAAATACAGGTGAGGTGACATTGATCGATGGCATATATGATAGTACACCATTTGTTTGTCCTTGACAATTATTATTACTAAAAACACTATTATCAATCTCTAATTGCGAACCAATGTGATACACGGTAGAGTATAGATAGGAATTTGATGTAAAATTACAATTGTTTATATTTAAAAAGTAACCAACACCAATGGCAATTGCATTTGCACTACCTTGGTTCCCAACTGCATTGACATTGGTTAATTGTACATTTGTTCCCAAAGCCGATACCAATTTACCATTGTTTTTCGTAAAGTTGCTTTTACTAATGGTCAAGGGAATCGTGTATAGATATTCTCCTTGATAAAACTCTAGTAAACTGATAATAGAATAATAGGCAAGTGTTTGATTGTAAAATGTACATCCATCAATATAAACGTTGAGTGTAGGGATCACATTTTGAATCAATATCAATGACGATCTACTGTTTTCCAATTCAATATTACTAATGTTTATAAAATATAAACTGCTTTTTAATGTTGATGTAGTAAATAGATATGAAGTAAAACTAGTGTTTGTAGGTGATAAAACGACAGATGATGTTGATAATTGTGAAACAACAATAGAATATGAATTAACAATAAAGTTTTTAATTGTCGATGGTATTGTTACACCAGATGAACCGTTTACAGTAGTATATAAACCATCTAATAACAATAACTCCAATGTATCATTATTACTATTAGTCGTAGTGAAATAATCTATAGATGATAATAAATCAGGACACAGTATATTGTTATTGTATTGTGGTGAGTTTGGTTGACATTGTTTTAATGGATTATTATCTATAAAAGGTTGAACAACAATCGTATCTGCTTGGGATACACATATCAATGAAAAACAAAAAAACAAAAAAAGATTTATCTTTAAAGACATTGTGATTATTATTACTAGTACGATTACTATTGTCGTAACCAACAATGATTAAATTTTCTATGAGTCATCTTTGGGTTCCGAAAAAAAAAAAAAAGAAAAAAAAAATCGTGAAGTGTCGTCATAAAAGGTTTTTACTCAAAAAACAAAAATGGAATTGAAGTAAAAGTAATCAATATGAAAAACTTATTTAATCAAAGAAGATTCTTGTGAATTTTTTTTTTTTCTATTCTTTTTAATATCTTGATCAGAAACATAGACTGTTACTGGGTGGTTTCTAAGCATTAGTGCAAATGAGAGACATTCAGCTATAATTGGATAATGAAGTATTTGGATGGAATTATTACATTGTCTCATAACCACAAAAACATAATTATTCATCCACCCTAGGAACAACACCGTTGTTTGATACTTCTAAATAAATATAATCAATAATCTTTTTTTTTTACATTTAAAGTATTGAAATATATAATTTTGTTTTTAACATCCAATCCCTCTAATTTTTTTTCAATTGACATGTTATTTATACAAATGATTTATTTTATTAATTGTTTTCTTTTTTTTTTTTTTTTTTTTGTTGTTTTAAATTGATAATGTATGTATGTATAATTACTATTACTATACTAACTATCTATTATTATTATTATTGAATATAGAATATTGATTATTATTACTACTATTTAAATCTTTTGATAATCCAATTTAGTTTCTAATTTCTTATTATCAGAAACCTTTCTGACGGCTTTGAAAAAGTCTTCCTCAATTGTATAATCTCTTTCAGCTCTAATGGCAAACATACCAGCTTCAGTACAAACATTACGAAGATCAGCGGCATTAAAACCATCAGCCAATTTAGAAATGGCATCATAATCAATGTCACCATGTTTTGTAATGGAAGAGGCATGAATTTTGAGTACTTCAACTCTACCAGCTTCGTTTGGAAGTGGAATTTCAATCTTTCTATCAAGACGACCTGGACGAAGAAGGGCAGGGTCTAAAACATCTGGTCTGTTTGTAGCCATAATAATTTTAACTTTTTGAAGAGTATCAAAACCATCCATTTGATTCAACAACTCCATCAATGTTCTTTGAATTTCACGATCTGCAGAGGTACCTTCAGAGAAACGACGACCACCAATAGCATCAATTTCATCCATAAAAATTACACATGGTTGATGATCACGAGCATAACCAAACATTTCACGAATAACTCTTGCACTCTCACCAATATATTTATCAACGATAGCAGATGAAACTACTTTGAGGAAATTTGCTTCAATATTACTTGCAACTGCTCTGGCCAACAATGTCTTTCCAGTACCTGGTGGACCATATAATAACACACCTTTGGGTGGTTTAATACCAACTCTAATAAATAACTCTGGAATCATTAAAGGTAATTCAATTACTTCTCTAAGTTCTCTAATCTGTGAACTAAGACCACCAATCTCTCCATAGGCTACATTTCCTGGGTTCTCTGCTGTCATATTGAAAATAATTGGATCAACTTCTCTTGGTAAAATCTTTAAAATTGTCAATGTTGTTAAATCTAATGTAACACGTGCTCCAGCTATTAATAAATGTGCTTTATCTTGATAATTTGCACATCTAACTACATATCTAGGTCCATTACATGCTTTAACAATATCTATTTATAATATGTACATAATGATTATTATTAAAATATTATTATTATTTGATTTATACAGTATTGATTGTGGTGATAGATGATGAGTTTGTTGCATTACTATAGAGATAGACAGACAGACAGACATCACTATATTGATGATCATAAATCATTTATGATCATCAATAGATTACTAAACAAACAAGACAATAATAATATAAAATGATAATTACATCTTTCTTCATCTAATGGTCTTAAAACTTCACCAATTATTTCACCTATATATTGAGTAGCTTTTATATGATCTTCAGTCTTTGCATAATCTTTTTTAAGTTTTTTAATGAGTTCATGGGCTTTGTTTAATCTAAGTTCTGCATTTTTATGTTCAATAAGACGATCTCTATAATTTTGAAGAGCCAACTCTTTCTTTTGTTCCTCTGTATTGGTTGACATGTTTTATGATATCAAATATAAAATGTAATTGTAATAAAAAAATATGAAATTGTATTTGTACAAAAATAAAAAAAATGAAGTAATTTGGGGTGTGCACTTCATCATCAAATTAAATAAAAAAAAAAATAAAAAAAATTTTTAATGAATTTTTATGAATTATGAACTTCATGACATAATTGATCCATCACTTCTTTTAAAACCTTAATTTGATTTGAAATCATAGAGAGATCCATGGGTAAACTCTCAATATAGATATTAATTGTTTGTTTCTTTTTTTTTTTAATTTTTTCATCATTATTTTTTTTTTTTTTTTTTATTTTTATCTTTTTTTAAGTCATAGGATAAACAAAAACCAAATATCAAATACTATTAATTTACCAAGATCTAACACTTTTTCAATGATTCTGAACTCAATTAATTAATTTTTTTTTTTTTATATTTTTTTTTAATTTTCATAATTTGCAAACTCAGGGAATCACAAACTTTTTTTTTTTTTTTTCATAGGCCCCAAAGATAAATTAAATTCAATATGGAATCATTAAGAAAATCATTAGTAGACAACGAAGTTGCCAAAGATGTTTTAGATTTTACTCCAAGTATGTATAGTGGTGATAATGATGTGAAGATTATGGTGACAATAATAATATATACAAAAATAATGTGGATGAACAATCTTTTTCTAATTCGTAGTAAATTAATTAACATATAATATATTACTCTCTCTTTCTCGCTCTCTCCCTTTTGTCCTTATTTATTCATTAAACTATAGGTAAATCTTTAAACATTTGTTTTGATGATAAACTTACATTAGAAACAAATGCAACCTATACTCCAACTCAAGTACAAAATCAACCAAAGATCACCTATGATGCTAAAGATGATGAATACTATACTCTTATCAAAACTGATCCAGATGCACCAACAAGAGCAGATCCAAAGTTTGGTGAATGGAGACATTATTTAGTTGTCAACATTCCAGGCAATAAAGTTGAACAAGGTGATTGTTTATCACCATACATTGGATGTGGCCCACCCCCCAACACTGGTCTTCATAGATATATTTACATTCTTTGTAAACAACCATCAAAGATTCATTTCAAGGGTGAACTCCGTTGTCATCTCAATGCTGATGGTAGAAATAACTGGAAAGCTGCCGAGTTTATCAAGAAATGGAATTTAGAACCAGTTGCTTGTGATTTCTTTCAAGCTGAATATGATAGTTATGTTCCAACTCTCTATCAAACTCTTTCTGCTAATCAAGAGAAATCTGTTGAAATTAATTAATCAATTTATTATATAATAAATAATAATTGTTATAAATAATAATAGTACGTTTTTATTATTATTATTATTATTATTTTTAATCATAATAATTCACAAAGGATTACCTTTTGTTAATGGATGAAAACATTGATGAGTTTATGTTCAATACATAATTATATAAAAATACAAAGTTTATTAATTAATTATTATTAATAAATAAATAAAAAGCTAAGACGACTAATATTACTATAGTATTTGTTTACCACATGATGAACAAAATCTTCCACCAGGTGTACATTTAGTGCCACATGAAGTACAAAAGTTTTTGGATGGTGCTGATCCATAGGATGGGGTTGGTGGTGATTTCTTTTCAAGTGATACTGTAAGATGAGTAGATTGAGTTGTTGGTCTTTTCTCTAATGATACATGATAGGTAGATTGATTATGATGATGAGCAGGTGGTGCTGGTGGAGCTGATGGGGTTGGATGATGGTGATAATGATGTGATGGAGGTGGAGGAGGTGGTGGTGATTGATAATAATTAGAGTGAGTTGCACTACTACTATAATAATTTGGTGGAGGTGGAGGTGTTGATGTATGATGATGATGATGATGACTTGGTGGTGCACTACTATGGGAATGATGAGAATGAGAAGAATGGGAATGGGAATGAGAATGTGATGAACCACCTCTTGCTTCGTCTCTTAATTCTTTTACAAATCTAGAAAAAACATTTTCTTTTTCCTTTTTATATTTCTCTTTATCTTTTTTATCCTTGTTCTTTTTATATTCTTTATACTCCTTTGATTTTTTCCATTCATCATAATCATTGTGAGATTTATAATGACTTGGTTTATTATAGGTTTTGGTTGATGTTGTAGTGGTAGTGGTAGTTGATTTATGTGTTGATGGATGATGACTAGTACTACTATGATGATGATGGCTGGAACATTTTGAACATCCAGAACAATGAGAATGGGTATCCAATTTAAAAGATGGTTTGTTTTTTTTTCTTTGCTTCTAAACCAGAGTTTGATGAATATCCTGTTGTTGATACATATCCTTGTTGAGAAATCGATGCTGAACCTGATGCTGCATTAGCTCCAACTGTTGTTCCTGGTCTACGATATCCACTCATTTATTATTATTTTTATTGTTTTGCGAAAATTATTCTTATTATTTTTATAGAGTCGATATCTTTTCTCCAACTATCCACTTTTAGTTGATTTATATATACATATAAGATATCGAAAAAAAAAAAGAAAATCAATTATTTATATATGGTAAAAAAAAATGAAAAAAATTGAAAAAAAAAAAAGTCTGAAATTGTCAAACAACCCTATTGACATCCATCAAAATAATTATAATAATATGCTACCGTTGGACTGTACTAATTCGTATATTCACATACACAAATAAAGATTTTTTTTTTTTCTTTATTGATCAAAGTCGAAATACAACAAATCCTTTTTATCATGATTGAATATGTAAAAATTTAAATATATCATTTATTTATAGATAATAAAAAAATTGATCATAATATTTCACGTATCATTGTAAACACTTGCGATCAGATAAAAAAAAAACAGTTGGAAAATTTTTTTTAAAATTTAAAAATAAATAAAAAAAATTTTAAAAAAAAAGTTTTTTTTTTTCAAAAAAAAAAAATCTAGACAAATAAGCACACTCCCTAGGGTCAGCGAACTATTTAGTAAAGATTGTTGTATATTACAATTATACCACCACATTTGTACTATAATCACATTTATATAGTAAGTTAATAGGAGTGTATATTTCATTGTGTATTTATTGCTGTGAGTACAATACTATACTTTTTTTTTTCCTATAGTACCCCATCATTGATTCATTATTTATTTTTAGCTCTTTTGAACTAAACTACAATATCAAAACCTCTTTATTCAACCCACACATCCTAATTAGAGATATAAAGGTAGAAGGAGGAGTTGTTATTGTTGATCAACACACCCACCACCATTAACCACCACCTCACACCCAATTGTTCACACAAATACACACACAAATATATTTTCATATCACTTTTTTTTTTAAAAAATCCTACAACTATTTTTTAATTATTCTTTTTTTATCATCATTTATCAACAATAATATCTCTATATTAATCTAAAAAAAACAAAAAAAAAACATAGATATAACTTGTAATATCAACTTTATAATAGTAAATTAATAAACTCAATAATAATGAGTGGTGATAATCAAGATTCAACAGTTCCATCATTGGATAAAGCATGGAGTATTTTATTTGATGATTTAGAATTTGGTAGTGAAATAGGTAGTGGTGGATTTGGTAAAGTGTATCGTGGTGAATATTTAGGTGCACCAGTTGCAATTAAAAAGATACACATTCTACCCAATGATCCAAATCGTAGAGATTTAGAGAAATTTTTACATAGAGAAATTCAAACGATTAAACTTTTTACACATCCAAATGTGATTCAATTTGTTGGTGTTGCTGAAAAGGATGGTATTCTTTATATTGTCACTGAATTGGTTGAAGGTGGTGATTTACAGTGGTATTTGAAGAATAGACAATTGGATTTACCTTGGTTACTCAGAGTCAGTATTGCTCAAGATGTTTCTCAAGCAATGTCTTATTTACACAGTAAAAATATCGTTCATAGAGATTTAAAATCAACAAATCTTTTAATTGGTAGTGAATGGAAAGTTAAAGTTTGTGATTTTGGTTTTGCAAGAATTGTAGATGATGAAAATAATAAATCAATGACTGTAATGTATATGATAGATGATTATATAGAGTGACATATATAAGTTTATATTAATATTTAAAATTATATAGATTTGTGGTACAGATAATTGGATGTCACCAGAAATGATTAAAGGTCAAGATTATGATGAAAAATCAGATGTATTTTCATTTGGTATACTTTTATTTGAAATTATTACTAGAACTAAACCAACACCAAATATGAGAGATGGATCATTTGGTTTGAATAAGGATATTGTTTTACAACAAATTCCAGCCGATTGTCCACCTGCTTTATTAAAATTGACATTTGATTGTTGTGAATTAAATTCAAATGAAAGACCATCATTTAAAGAAGTTACCAGTGTATTAAAATCAATGAAGCAATCCCTTGTATCGGATAGTCCTGTTGTTTATCCACCAATTAGAACCTTGGGTAACTCAAATATTGTTTATTCTCAACAACAACAGTCACCAAAACAACATTCACCAAAATTATTAAACAAATTACCTCTGACTACTTTTGATGGAAATGTAGATGACGAAGATGATGATGATGATGATGATGATGAACAAGAACAAGAACAATCTCAACAACAAGATGGCGCTTCTTCAAATTATGATTCTTTTCCAAGACCATTTTCAAATTCAGATACTAGTAATGTTTCTTTAAATAATGATGATTCAAATTATTTATCAACTACAAATGATGATCAATCTTTCCCAAGACCATCTCAAGAAAACCAAGTTCATGCTGTTGAAGATGATGATGCTCAAGGAGATGAAGAAGAGGAAGTTAATCAATATGAAAGTAAAAGTGATGATGATGATGAAGAAGAAGAAGAAGAAGAGGAAGAGGATGATGAATCTGAGGAATCTGAAGAAGAACCTCCAGTAAAGAAGAATGTATCATTTAATCTTTCAAACGATATTCATTACTATGAAGTTGAACCAGAATACGATTCTGATGAAGAATATGATGAAGAGTATGATGAAGATTATGATGAAGAATACGATGAAGAATATGATGAAGAAGAAGAAGAACAATATTATCAACAACAATTACAACAACAACAGCAACAACAACAAGACTTTGACGATGACGATGATGATGATGATGATGAAGAATATAATGAAGATGACGAGGTTATTCATCATAGTACCGAAGAAGAAGAGGAAGAGGAAATTGATGATATGATTACTCATGAAGATGTTCAACAAGAAAGTATTCTTGAACAAATTCAAAGACAACAAAAAGAAATTCAAAATGAATCAACACAAACTCCAGTTGTTGTCACCTCTCAAGATCAACCAATCCCAACTCCGATTATTGATACTATTGAGGCCGTATCAGCAGAACCACCAGTTGTTGTTTTAGAAACTGAACCAGTTATTGAAGAGCCTGAACCATTTACAGTTGTTAAAGATGAACCAATTGTTGAACAACAACAACAACAACAACAAGAGACTATTGTTGCCAAAGAACCTGAGGTTGTTGTTGAACAAACTATTGTTAGCAAGGAACCTGAAGTTGTTGTTGAACAAGTAACAAATACTATAGAATCACCAGCTATTACTCTTGAAGATGAAACTGAAAGTGATAATGAAGAACCAGTTACTAGTGACCAAGATAAAAAAGAAAACTCAACAACTACCACTACTACAAATATTACAATTTCAACATCTGAACCAACTACTACACCAGTTACACCAATTATTTCATATCAACAACCACCACACACACCAACTAAAGCAATGCCTGAAATTAATAATAATGTATCACCAGTTAAAGAACAACCACATACAGAGATTCAAGTACTTCCAACTCCAACCAAATCGCCTCAATCAACTTCACCATCATTACCACCTCAAGTGGGAGAAGGATCACCTCTTATCTCTGCAAAATCTTCAAGAAAATGTTGTTCTTGTTTTGTTATGTAATAATACCATCATATCATATTTGATAATATTAATATATGACTGCACAACAAACACACAAACACAACATATATTATTTATGTACAATCTTTTTTTTTACATTTCAATTTAACTATTCTATTTTCCTTTTTTATTTTTGTTTAACCAGCAATTTGTTTCGATTCATTCATTTATTGTTGGATATATTTATAAAAAAAAACATATTTAAATAAAGTTTTAAACTTTTAAAAGCGCATTTATTCTTGTTTCTTTACTTATTTATTTGATAAATTATGAAATGAAAATCCATTACTTTGTTGATGGGATCTAAAACCTTTTCTTTTTTGTCTCACTAATGATCTATGAAATCTTGAATGATATGATTTGTGTCGATTTCTTTTTCTTTTAGAGTCATGATGATCATTTAATTTTTTATCAGCTTGAGTTTGTCTTTGACGTTCGTTGGCTTCCAATTGTAATTGTATTGTAGTTTTACATTGTCCTTGATTGGTTTCACCATATGGATGAACTACTTTAATTAGAGGTCGAGAGCCTAAATTACCTGAGGAAGAAGATAGTGATAGTGATGATTCAGAACTGGACGACTTTTCTGAAGAAGAAGATATTGATTCACTAGAGCTTGACATTACAGAGGTAGAAGAAGTTTCAGAACTTGAACCAAGTTGACTTGAAGAGCCTTCAGAATTATTTGGCATTTGAGAGTCAGAACTTGTTTGATCTGAGCTTGATTTATCAGAACTACTTGATTGACTTGAGCTCGACTTATCAGAGCTACTGGATTGACTTGAACTACTTGATTGGTTTGAGCTACTTGATTGATTTGGGCTACTGGATTGACTTGAGCTACTTGATTTATCAGAACTACTGGATTGACTTGAGCTTGACATATCAGAGCTACTGGATTCATTTGAACTACTAGATTTGTCAGAACTACTTGATTGACTTGAGCTTGACATATCAGAGCTACTGGATTGATCTGAACTACTTGATTGACTTGAATTACTAGATTTATCAGAGCTACTGGATTGACTTGAACTACTAGATTTATCAGAGCTACTGGATTGGTTTGAGCTACTTGATTTTTCGGAGCTACTGGATTGACTTGAGCTGCTTGAATTATCGGAACTACTTGGTATATCAGAACTACTTGAGCTTGATTTATCTGAGCTACTTGATTGATTTGAGCTACTTGATTGATTTGAACTACTAGATTTATCAGAGCTACTGGATTGACTTGAGCTACTAGATTTATCAGAGCTACTTGATTGGTTTGAGCTACTTGATTTATCAGAGCTACTGGATTGAATTGAGCTGCTTGACTTATCGGAACTACTTGGTATATCAGAGCTACCCTTGGAGCCTTGGTGTGTATTTGAGTCTGGGAAGCAGGTATTTACACTATAACAACAAGATGTCCCTAGACATTTGTATCCTGGATTAACATATTGACAATAACCAGGAGATGGGCAATTTGTAGAGTCACAAGTGGCTACAGTAAAATGGTGATGTTAGATCTCTTGAAAGGTTAATTTTAAAACATACTTTTAAAACAACTTACTAACATTGGGTGTGTAATAAAAATTAAAGTCTTTATCTGGTTTACACAATGACCAAATTTCATAGATTTCGCCAGTTGGTACATAGGTAGCACAAGTTGTACCAGCATTATAACATATATTGTCCTATATGTTTTCAAAATATTGTTAGAGAATGATAAATAATAAAAATTAAAATTGAAAAAAACATACTAGATCAGGTACACAGACGCTTAATCTCACCCCACAACAACTTGTATAGGTAAGATATTTACAATTTGGATAATGTGCCAAACATTCAGACTCTGTTGTTATATCTGCACATTTATCTGTTGCTAATTTTGGACTTTGAGGACTCGTTTTTCCTTTCCAGGGATCCCCCTTTGCTAGGGAATCTGAAACCAATCCATCTGATGAAGACAAAATTTCATTATTCATTTGCCATAGATGTATGTATGGATCAAAATCTTGATTGATTTTAACTTTATTTACATCATAGTTTCCAAAAACTAAATTTATGGAAAAGATAAACAAAACGATAAAAAAGATTTTGTTTATCTTCATTTAAAAAATATTCATTGGAGCTGTTGTATAGATTAAAAGAGTGTAGTATCTATTTATCAATATATAAATAATAAATTAATTTATTAAATTTTACTTTTAATAAGTGGTGTATGAATGAAAAAATTGTAAATGTGTTGGTGTGTATGTGTGTGGGTGTGTATGTGTATGTGTGTGTGGGTGTGTATGTGTATATATATATATGTGTGTGTGTATGGGTGGTGTTGATCAAATAGATAAATGTATATGTATTTATAATACTATAGTGATTATTTACTATTTTTGTTTAGTTTTGGTGGAATTGTAATAATAAAGTCACCTCTACCACCTCTTCTTTTTAGAGGACTAGTTCTAACATAATCACCAGTTTGGACAGATTCTCTTGGATGATGTCCTCTTTGATTTGTTACCCATGGTCTATTTGTGTATGTTGGTTTTTTGTTGTCTAATAAAACCTCTTTTTTCCATCTTTATGAGCAGATGATGATGTTGATGATTTTGGTTCAATAGAGGTTGATGAATGAGATGAACTTGATTTGCTAGAGTGACTTGATGATGATGATGATGGTTCTTGTTTAGATGATGAATTATTTGATTTGGATGTGGATGATTTTGAATCATTTGAAGTTGAACTTGATTTGCTAGAGTGACTTGAGGATGATTTTGAATCAGAGGTTGATGAATGTTGAGATGAACTTGATTTGCTCGAGTGACTTGATGATGATGATGATGATTTTGAATCACTAGAGGTTGATGAATGAGATGAACTTGATGAAGAAGGTGATGACGATTCTTGTTTAGATGAGCTATCAGATTGGGAGGTGGATGATGATTTTGACAAAGAACTATCGCTATCAACAGACTGATTACTAGTAGATGGGTCCTCTTTAGAAGAAGAAGTTGATGATTCAGATGATTCAGATGATTCAGATGATTTTGAATCAGAGGTTGATGAATGATGAGATGAGCTTGATTTGCTAGAGTGACTCGATTCAGATGATGACGATGAATCTTTAGAGGATGATGAGTGTTGGGACGAGCTTGATTTGCTAGAGAGACTTGACTCAGATGATGATGATGAACTTGATTTACTAGAGTGACTTGATTCAGATGACGATGATTTTGAATCAGAGACTGATGAATGAGATGAACTTGATGAAGAATGAGATGATTCAGATAAACTATTTGATTTGGATGCAGATGATGATATAGATTCATTAGAGGTTGATGAGTGAGACGAACTTGATTTACTAGAGTGACTGGATGAAGAATCTGATGAGTCAGATGATGGCTCTTCTTTAGAGTTTGATTTTGAATCATCACTACTTTTAGAGTCCTTGGAATTAGAGGTTGAGTTATCAATTGATGAGGATGATTTCTCATTTGAAGAAGAGTTTGAACTTGTACTACTTGCAGAAGATTTACTATTTGTAGAAGAAGAGGAGGAAGAGGAGGAGGAGCTACTTGATGATAAACTAGATTTAGAGTGATCTGATGAGTCTGTAGAAGATTTAGCTTGATTTGAACTACTATTTTCGCCTGAAGAAGATGACTTTGTACTTGAAGATGATGAAGAATTTTCAGAGCTTGATCCATGAATTGAATTACTAGAGCTTTGATCACCACTACTACTACTATGTTGATTACTAAAAGATGTGCTTTCACTATTACTATCACTACTATTTAAATCAGAGGAGGAAAAAGCAGGTGATTGAGATGATTGATTACTATCATCATGATGTTTATGATGATGTTTATGATGGTGACTTGGTTTTGAAGGTTCTGGAGTTGGATATCCGACACAAGTAGGATGGTTTTGACAACAAGAGGTACCCATACATTTAGTAGTTTGCTTCCATTCACAATTCATTCCTTTTGATTGACAATTTAATTGATCGCAAGAAGTAACATTGGAGGCGTAAAAAGGTTTAAAGCCCTTTTGTGGTTTACAAGTACTCCAAACTTCATATATTTCATCAGTAGCTTCATGGACTACACAAGATAGAGAGTTTGTATAGCAGTTGTTATTTGGATCATTTAAACATTTACTAATTCTATCGCCACAACAACCAACATAAGTTAACCATTTACATCTTGGATAAAAGTTTTGACATTGATCTTGTTGATTAATATCTTCACAGTCATAATCTTCATTTTCATCAACAACACCAACAGAAGAATCATCATGATCATCATCATCATCATCATCATCTGATGAAGATGAAATTGAATTATCAACGTCGGAATCAAAATCACTATCACTACTATCTGAATCACTATCGCTACTATCTGAATCACTAAAGATAGTAGGTGTGGGAGTTGGAGTCGGTCTTGGTGTTTCAGTTTTATGATGATCATTATTATTGTTATTACTATCCCAACCATCAACAACATTGCCATGTTTATCTATACATTTTGGTAATCTTGGACAACAAGAGGTGCCGTAGCAAGGTTTTGATTCTACCCATTGACAAGAATAGCCTCTTTCACTACAACGCTGAGATTCACAAGTTGCATTTGATACATGATACTCTTTGAAATCTAATTTTGGTTTACATGAGCTCCAAAATTCAAATATTTCACCACTTGATTGTTGAACACCACAAGATAAAGTATCATAGCAATTATCATTATCGACACAAAAGAACTTTTGTTCACCACAACAAGAAACAAATGGAAAATATCTACATGATGGATATCTTGATTCACATTCTTGTTTATTTGTAATTGATTCACATTTATTTTCTATGTAGATAGTTATTAGTTACTTTGTTATTAATATATAATTTTATTATGATAAGAAATTTAAATTCTTTTACCTTTTGAATCTATTAAATTTATAGAAAAGAATAGAAAAACTATTATAATTATTTTTTTTTCTAATTTCATGATTATAGAATATAAATTAACTAAACATATATATGAAGGATAGAACTATCTATAGTAATAAATAACATATTTCATGGTGTTGAATTATTGAAATTATTTAAATAAATATTGGGTTTGTGTGAGTGGGAATGTGTTTATTTGAACAAAGATGCACTACGCTTCCATATGATCGTGGGGTTACATTTTACGATTTTACATAGCACACTACATTTCAAATCACCCACTTGTTTCAATTTGAATGATATTTATGTTTTAGCGTTGAAGAGTTTGTCACTTTTTTTTTGGTTTTTTTTTTTTTTTTTTTTTTTTATTTTTATTATCAATAATATAATGTAAAAACAGAATTTAAGATCATATGCTGGTTATAATTATAATTATTGTTTTATTGCCCACATCAAGCTTCAAATATAGTAAAAGATAAACAAGCTTTCAAAATATTTTAAATGGTAGCTGTTTGTTTAATAAGGCATTATGGTGGCTATCATGAGTGATCTGAATGGAGTAAATATATATATTTTTATAGGTTTTAGATTTTTGATGGTGTGTATATAAATAAATATGAGTGAGTGGTGATATGGTATTGTTATTGCTATTACTATCTAGGTTATTACTAAAACTAAGGATTCATCAACAAGATAGAAATGATAAACATCTCTTGACAAATAACACAATGATATTGCATTACTTTTAAATGGTTTTGATTAACAATGATCATATACAATCATCGCGAATCAGTACTTTCAAAAATAATACAATACCTTTCGACAATACCCTTAATAGACATACTTCATGCCTATTTTAAAGCTAGATCAAAAGAAAGTATTCTTTTTGAGATATTGCCTATTTTATGTTGGTTGATCAATTGATGACTATTTAAATATTTAATAATATACTATTGTGGTTTGTGTGAAACTGTTATCTAAAAACATTGGTGGTACGGACATCGTGTGCACGATTATAATACTATTGACTGCGACTACTTTACTTTATCACTATAGCTATAATTGTTGGTGTCTCTAGTTTCATCATTCAAACTTTATCACTCATCAAAGAAATATTT
>AJWJ01000521.1:0-16231 GCA_000277445.1 Polysphondylium violaceum | reverse complement strand
GCAGTTAATCCTCGAGGCCCACATGCAGCCCCTGTGCGGCGAATTGCTCAACGAGGCCTTGGAAAAGGCCGCACTGGGGGGCCACTTGTCGGTGATAAAGTATCTCACATCCACATATCCTTCTCTGCTCGCCCAACGCGGCCAGCCCCAGCCACGGCTCACTGTGCCACTCAAGGTGCTCTTGGACGCCGTCATATACAACCACTTTCCCGTCGTAAAGTATCTCGTGCCTCTCTTTTTCCCCGATCCCATACTTCCTCCTACCACACTAAAATCCCTGGGCAGCTCTGGGAATCTCATGATGGTCCAATTCTTTTACAAGAGATTAAAACTCACAGACTTTAGACCCACGCTATCCAACGCAGTGCGTGATGGATATCCAGATATAGTCGATTATCTTCACGATAAAGGGATCTATCAGCTTGAGGAGATTCTATTAATGGAGACTACAGCTCAATTGCTCTAGAAATAATATAGTAGCCTAAAAGTCACTTTTACTGTTTGCAACACTTGATGAATATAACCTTCTTCTTTAGGATGGAGCAGCAAAGGACATTTGAGTGAATTAAAAGTAAGGGCTTTAAAGTGACTTTAATCCTATTAATTATAAAATAAACTCTCTTGATATTATTTATTTATCTTTACTATCTACTGATATTAAAGGTATCTGTATTTTCTTTTGAAAATGTTTGTTTTTTTTTTAATAGATTTTTTTGGGAAATATTTTAAAATGAAGGCTTTCATTGAAAAAGGCCCCAACAAAAGATATTGATGATGTGGTTGGTGGTGGTGCAAATTTGATCAATTTAAATCTAGTGGCCACTCTATTTTTATTAATAGAATAGTATTAATAATAGTAGTAGTAATTTTAATGGATCAACTATTTAATAGTGTATATAAAGATAGATATCTTCAAAAACAGATATACTATTTTATTAGAAAGGATGTCAATTGTAAAACTGTGAAGTATAGATACTATTTTAATGCAAGTTTGATGATTGAAAATAAACATTTCTATTTGTTGAAATGTAAAATGGATAATCAAGAGCACTTGTTTTTTACAAGATTTTCAGATATATCACAAATCAAAGATACGCAATTACTCATTGATTGCTATCAGAGATACAAAGACAAGTACACACATTCAAAGAGGGATTTGGAAACCAGTTGCGCCTTGCACAACAACTGGGATGGTGTAAAGTATTTCATGGAGGATCAGAGTATTGAATGGAATCCAAAGGTGCTCAAACAAGCGTGCCATGCCGGTAAAAACGATATTGTTGCGCTCTACGTCCAGAGAGTGAAAACGGCCAACTACCAAACCCTGTACAATGCAGTGATTGTCAATGACATAGATTTGGTCAAACTGGTGTTAAAAGACAATCCCGCTATATTGTCCAAAGAGAGCTCAGATGTAAAAGAGAGTGTCCTTCTTGTCGCCATACGATATGGCAACACCGAGATATTCAAGTTGATTCGAGAGTGCTTTGAGGCAGTGCCCTTGTTTTTCATGCGCAAACATTTTATCTACTCTAAAGAGTTGCTTATGAAAATGGCCTACGCCTCGGCCGTGTCGCTCGAGATGTACCAGTTTATCCACAAAGAGTATGATTTGGAGTTTTGCAAAAAGGACCATGCGCTCCAATCAGTGATATCGTTCGTGTGCAAAGACGACACGGAGAACTTGATCAGAGAGATGCTGGCCAAGGGGTCCTTTTCCACCGAGTATGCCAACAATATTGTCCTATCTGCACTCATATTTGGATACTACAACGTGTACCAGTTGGTTAAGGACCAGTACCAATACACGTTCGTTCCCCCCGACGGATTTAATTTGCCCCAGATCAAAGGCTCGTTTGTTGATATCAACATAACCAAATTCCTTGTGGAAACGGTGGGCATTCCTGTCTGCGTTCGTGATCTGAAAATGGCCACAACCTCATTCGCGGTGTTTAAGTATCTCTATGAAAGGGTGCCCAACGCCGCAGAGATCCCCTACAACATCAAAAAAGATGTCACTTTCTCCGCCTGCTACAGCTACACCGACAGCACCTCCACTGGTGATGCATTGGACCTCTTGCACTACCTCAAGCAACACAGCATCTTAAATTCCGAAGGCTGGCTATCATTTGTCGCAGAACATCCCCACCGATGCACACTGGGCTTTCTCCAACTCCTCTTCTCGCTCAATCCCTCCATCGCCCCCGTCGAGCCCAAAACGCTGCTCAGGTGTGCCAAAAAGATGCAAGACTTTGCATGCTTTAAATATATGTATGACAAACTAGTCTTGCCCGACACTAATCTAGACCACCTGATGATCAAGGCCGCCAGAGGGGCACGATTGCAGAATCTATTATACATACTCTTCCAATCACCCCCCTCGGCCAACAATCTCGTCAAGCTACTCGCCACCGCCTCTGCGGGCAGTGTCTACATCCTCCAACACCTCATTGAGCACCAGTATCCTCTGCTCAAGGCCCAATTGGCCCCAAGCCCCTTGACAGTGACCCAGATACTCTCTAACGCAATTCGCGGCAACCACTATGACTGCGTACATTACATGCTATCCCCGTCCTTCCCCGCTTCCCTCCTCGAGCTCGACTCCGAAGGCACCATCCTGCTCGGCCAAAGCCACAATCTCCCACTGGTCCAACTCATCTACAATCATCCCAAATTCCACTCTTCAGACTTCTCTCTCACACTCGAGTACTCTCGTAACTCTTGTCTAGACATCTTTCACTTTCTCTCTGAACAAGGTGTCCAAGAAATTGAACAAGGCATTCCACATCTCGTGGCTGCATAATAAACATCCTCCCCCATCTCTTCACCCCACCCTTCCACGAAAATTTTTCAAAAAAATAGAAAATTCTCAGAATTCATTAAACATCTATTTTTGATCACCCACCCCCCCCACTGCCCATAGTAGAAATTATTTCATAAAAATCATAAAAATCAAATTAATCTTTTGTGCCTCCTATAAATTATTAAGAATAATTCACACACTCACTTCAATCCACTGTACATAAATAAATAAACACATACAAACACATACACATACTACTCATAAACAATAAATAATGATTATACATTTTCTTACTACTGTTGGTACTCGTATTATATTACAAGATGTAGAAAAACAAGATACAATTGAATCTTTAAAGATTAAACTATATAGAAACCATTCTGATCGCTTACCTATACCCAAAAACTTTGTTATTGAACAAGATGCTATGGATGTAGATGGTGGTGCTGGAGATAATCCAAAGGATCTTATCAATAGATATGCTATTCTTCCTAGTAAAATTATACATCCATATCAAATTCGTTTAATCTATCTTGGTAAACAATTGAATGACTTTGAATCAATTTCAAATTCAGACATTCCATTGGATGATTCAAATCCACCTGTAATATTAATAGCAATATCTCCATTTAAATTATTAAATGATGATGTTGATGAGAGTAATAGTAATACACAACAACAAGATAATAATGGTATTCAAAAAGATGTAATATTTACCCAAAAACCAAAAGAACAAGATGGTGGAGAACAAGATTTAACAAATACTGATGATACCAAAGAGAACTTATTTACTTTGAGTGTTTCTGATAAACTGTATCATGGTCCAGAAAAATTCCAACATGTTTCAAAGATTGAACATGACGAAGCATTGCAATTGTTTGGTAGAGTCGATTCAAATAGTTTGGAAAAGGGGGCTGGTGTCCTAGAGTCTGGTATTAAGCAAGCTAAACTTACTAGTGTAGACAAAGAGTTTAAAGTGACTACTGCTGCTGTTGATCAAGATGATGTTTCAAAGATTACCTCTGTGATTGATGGTATGTCTCTGACAGAAAAGAATCAAATCACCGTCGCCAAACCAGCTTTGTGTATCGATAGTGCTACACCCAAGGGAGAGACCAGATTTGCTTCAAGTATTGTCGTCACTTTTAATCGTTCCGTCATTCCATTAAATAGTGATGCAAGTAAATACCCAGTCCCATTTGAAGTCAGTCCCACCATACCCAATGCCTCGTGGGCCTGGACCAACGGCACTACTTGTACATATGCAACACCAGACAGAAAAGCATTCCCCAATGCCACTACCTTTACAGTAACTCCTCTGTTGAGCATGTTTAAAGACGTCTATCAAGAGGTTGTCCAAGAGGCTGAATGGACATTCACCACCTCGCCACCCTATGTCCTCTATGCCAATCACAGAGAGAATATCTTTATCAATTTCTCTCATCCAGTCAACATCTCGGAAAATGATTCCAAGCACTTTGAGCTCTCATACAAATCAATCAAAAGCCAAACAAAAAGTTTATTTGGTGGCTATTTCGATGACGAGGATGATGAAGACGAAGATGAAAATGATTACTTTGGTGACTCATCCGATCCTAAACCCAAAAATCAATCATCTTCTAGCAGTAAACCAATTGCTTTTCACTTTATCACCAAACTTAATGAAGAAGAGGAAAAGAAACCGATCTATTCATACAGCAAACCATCAGACACATTAATTATATTGGCACTTGATCAAGAGATTCCTTATGGCTCTGAAATTAATCTCACTGTTAAGAAGGGAATTAAGTCCAAAGAAGGACCAAATACTTTTGAATCTGATGCCTATTTTAGTTTTATGAAACCTGAAATCAAAGCACTTGAAGTAAAACCAGAGAAATTGGGCTTAGGTATTAAGGCCAAATCTTTTGTTTTCACTTCAAACAATAGTCTTGTAAATCCATTTTTACAGAGTGAAATCAAAGACTATGAAAACTATATCTCTATTGAACCAAAAATTGATATTCGAGATCTTAAAATGTATGGCACAAGAATAGAAGTCATTGCAAACTATATCCTTGGTTCCCAATACACCTGTACTCTTTCCGGCTTCAAAGATATCTATGGCTCTGTAATGAAACCAATCTCTCACTCTATTCATTTCTCTCCAAAGACTCCAACCATTTCATTTTTAGAAAATCGTTTAATCTATAATTTAGATCCACTCTCAAAGTTTGTATTAAGAAATATGACAAGCAAATATAAAGAATATCTTTTTATTAACATAGTGAATTTATTATCTATTTTATAGACCAATGATTAAAGTTCAAACTACAGGTATTAATAATTTCCAAGTAACAGCTTACAAGATTAATAGTGAAGATTACATTGAACAAATCAAAAAACCTTGGTTTTCATCTGATCTCCAGTACTTGTCTTCCAACACCTACACCATTAAACAAGAAGGAGATTATGAGCCACCTTGTCAAACTGAAATTGATTTGGCCCCATTCTTTGGAGCGAGCAATAGTTGTGATGCTGATGTAAATCTTTTGTTTTTTAGAATTTCAAACAAACAATCCAATCTCAAGACTGATATTGTGTTGCAATATTCTCCAAACGTAATCACCCTCTTTGAGACTGATCTTCAATTGGTGGTATTCTTGACCAACGCTCATACCAAACAAGCCATCACTGAAAATGTAACCATTCAGACCTTTATGAATGGAAAGACTGCAAACACCACCAAATTACTCAGCGGCAGTGAGCCATTTACCATTTTGACCAAAAAGAAATCCAATCTCGTAATGGCCACCGTCAGCAGAGGAAAGGGTAAGCCTGCCATTCAAACTCTACTATATGTGGAAAAGATGGGTGACGCCATAGACTATGTTAAACTCGATATGCAAACAGTGTCAGACTGCCCAATCTATCGTCCAGGTGATACTGTCAATTTATCCTCGATTGCCAAGGTTGTCGAAGATGATGGCGTGTATTCACCCCAAGTTGTCTTTGAGCAAGAGATGGATGTCTATGTCAAAGACGTCTCTTATACCGTCTATGATTCAAAGAGAAAGGTGTTAGCCAAAGGTGTTAGACAATGGGATGAAAGCGGCGCCTTTACCACAAGCTTTGATCTTCCACTCGACATGTTTTTAGGCAACACCGTTGTCGAGTTTGTCCATAAGGCCTCTGATACGTTGGAATTTAAATTTTACTATGAATTCAGAGTAGAGGAATTCAAGAGAAAACAATTACTCGTTCAAACAAACAAGCTCATCTATAGAGCTGTTGAAGCAAATGAAAAGAACAATAATACTCGTTCGATGGGTGATAGCTGTTTTGTTTATGAAGGTGAACCATTTTCATTGCAAGTCGAGGCCAAGGCATACTCTGGTGAAACTCTTCCAGGTACCATTGTGGATTGGATGATCTACGTTCAAGAGGCTCAGCCCTACTCGTCTGTTTTGGCCTATGACTCCAACTATCAATCATCTTCAGAGAGCCACGGTCCCTACAAATACACAAGCAACAAAAATCTCACTGGCAAGCACCACTTGGACTTTATTCTCGACAATGCCAATGGCAAATGTCTACAGGTTAGGATCACAGGTACTATTAGAGACAACAATCAAAATGAACCATTTAGAGAAGAGTTTATCGTAATCCCCAAAAACACCTATATCTGTGTATCAAAAGAAAAGAACATCATCAATGTAGACGAACCTTTGAAATATAGTTGGTTTGTCACAGACTTGTTTGGCAACTTTTCAAGCCTGGGAAGCTGTTTTGTGAAAATCAAGCGTGTTCCTTGGGAGGAGGACTTGCCACTCGAAACAGTATACTCTAGTCAATTGACTGCCTCAGAGTATGGCCCACTTTCTTTTGAACACATTCTCAAAACCACTGGCAAGTATCTTGTACAATTTGAGCATGTCAACGGCAACCAACCTCCTCAATTGGTACAAAAAGAGTTTGTAGTGTTGGGTGAGCAAACACAGTTTGAAAAAGAGTATATCCAAACCACTCCAAGCACAGTCGTATCAACACCACCACCCGCTACCTTCTCTTTTGAGGGTAAATACTCTCTTCATGCTACTAAACCATCCACTTCTCTCCAGGTCAAATTGGACAAGGAACTCTACAATGCCGGCGACTCTTGTAGAATCTCTATCGACTCCAAGATTGTCAGTGGACATGGATATATTTTGGTATCAAAGAATAGAAAGGCCAGACATATCTATCCCTTCACTATCAGTAATGGTGTCGGCAAATTGACCATCAAATTGTCGCCATCCTTTTACCCCAAAGTCAACATGCACACCTATGTTGAGGGTACAGTCGATATGGAGATCAACGAGACCAAGATATCTAGAATCTCGTCAGATTCTAGCACAAAATACATTTTATTTGACACTGAAAAGCAAAAGCTCGATGTATCCATTTCTTCCTACAAAAAGTTTCAATCACCCAACGAAAAGTCATCGGTAAGTGTGTTGGTCAAAGACTACAAAAAGAACCCACTCAAGAATGCTCGCGTAACATTGGCCGTGGTTGACAAATCTCTTTTGGATCTCGATACCAAACCCGAACAGGACCCCATAGACATCTTTTACTCACCTACCAACGGACGTTACCAAAACAGAACCAGTCTTCTCAACTGCACTCTCTACTATGATCCACCAAAGATTGCCAAAGACACCAGTGCACCAATCGTCACTGTAAACGAAATCAAGATTCGTTATTTCTCTGGCAGAATATTGATCTTTAAAGACATGACCAACGAGATCATGCTGTCGAAACTCCAGGCTATGATCCAAGAGAGAGACGGTCTTCCACCCACCTCTCAAAGACTCTTTTATTTGAACAAACAGATTCCCGACACCACTCCTGGCGAGAGCACACTCGAATCGTTGGGTATACCCAATGGAGCCACACTCAATCTTGTCATCAGACTCTCTGGTGGTTCCAGCACTGGTGACGATAAACCAGATCCACTTGTTGCCCCTCCCCCACCCATCAGGGTCAGAGACAACTTTAATCCAGTGGCTGCATTCCAAGTGGCCTCGACCAACGGCGATGGTGAGGTTGTGTTCAATTTCACACTACCCGACAATCTCACTAAATACAGAATCATTGCTTATGCCGATCACGATGCCAGCTTTGGTAAGGCGTTTGAATACTTTACCACCTCTCTCCCCATCATGGTTCGTGTCAACCCCTCTCGATTCCTTCGTTACAACGATCAGGCCCAATTCCCCATCTCTGTACAAAACCTCATTGGCTCTGATTTGGACGTGTCGATTGCCTTTCGATCAGGTCATTGCGATCTCGATGGCCATGGATACAAAGCAAGCCTTGCCGCTTATAATAGACTCGTTGTACCGGCCTCTTTGGTAGCTAGGGTATCTAATATCAAGACCAACCTTCAGGTAATTGTCAAAACCACTCTCAAGAACGACCCTACCCAAGAGTTTTCCGATGCCTTGAATGTTGCATTCCCCATTCCCCCTCTTCCCATCCAAGAAAGCAGCTCAACCAGTCACAGTATCGATGAAAAGATAGACGCTATTGTCCCACTCGACATCTCTTTGTCCAACATTCAAGAAATTGATCAAAACACTGGTGGTCTTTCCATCAACTTGTCCAACACACCATTACTCAAGATGGTAAGCTCTATGAAATACTTGATGGAGTATGAACACTGTTGTAGTGAGCAAATATCCAGTAAACTATTGGCACTCACCCTGTTGACCAATAACCCATCATTGTTTGAAAACAACTGCATTCCAGAGGAGTACAGCGACAAGGATAAAGTAAAAGAGGCAATGTTGGAGATGATCAAAGTATTGAAATCTAGATTATCTGCTAACAAAGGCTTCAAATATTGGGATGGCGATTCAAGTGTCTATGAATTTGTATCGATCTATGTCTATTGGGTGTTGCATATCATCCACAAAGAATACGCTTTTGAAGAGGCAGGCCATTTGTTGGAAAATG
Source organism: Polysphondylium violaceum (assembly GCA_000277445.1). Classification (NCBI taxonomy): domain Eukaryota; phylum Evosea; class Eumycetozoa; order Dictyosteliales; family Dictyosteliaceae; genus Polysphondylium; species Polysphondylium violaceum. The sequence continues at coordinate 7,449 of AJWJ01000521.1, read as the reverse complement.
GCAAAACCTATTTGTCAACCCTTACCAAAGCATCATCCTTTAGTGACAAGGAATACTCTAAATTCCCAGTCTCCTATCTCTCTACCAAGGCTTTTGCTTGCTTGGTACACTTGTCCCTTGTTAAAAATGCATCTGATCCAACAGAAATGGTTAAAACTATTGTTAAAACCGTTAGCAAAGATATCACCAAACCAAACGAGGTTGTAAACATTTTATCCTACATACTCCCCGTGATCAAGACCAGCACCACACAAACAGTAAAGGTATTCAACAACCTCTTGCACGTCACTGGCAGATTGGCCTACTTTGATTTCGGCAGCTATCAGTATGGTTTCTACAGTCAATTGAGAACCACTGCTTTGTTTACTTTGGAAATGATCAAAACTTTGAAACCTACCAGTCCGCTGTTGGTTAAATTGGTCAATGGCATTGTTCACCATACATTGAAATCACACTACACCACACTCGACTACTCTTTCTCATTGTATGCTCTCTCCCACTATGCCAAAAAGATTCAAAGTCAGCCAGATCTCTCTGCCTCGCTCTATCTCAACAACCACATTGTCGACCAAAAGATCGAGTTGGACTCAATGACAAAGAATTATTCTACCTTTATCCCCATTCGTCAATTGATGCTCAACCAAGGACCCTTGTTTATCGAAAAGACTGGCCCGGGATCCTTGTTTTATGACATTAGCTTGTCCTATGCACCCAAAAACATTGGCAACTACAAAGTAGTCGACGATCGTGGACTCGCAATCAAGAGAACATTTGTCCCCATCAAGAACAAACAAGATGTAGTCTATCACAACCAACAAAATCTCGTAGAAATCGCCTCGGGCTGTCCTATCAAGGTCGTATTGGACATTCAAGTATCTCAAATATGCGATTTTGTCGTTATCCAAGACCACCTTCCAGCTGGTCTCGAGCCCACTCTCAAACCTACAAAATCATATTGGATGAGTCACATTAATCAACGTGAAAGAGGAATTGAAGTATTTGCCAACTCTCTCAATACTGGTCATTATACTGTCAGCTATATCTGCAACTCTAGCACCATTGGCAATTTCTTTTCACCCGCTTGTCTCATCTCTGAAATGTATAATCCAACCACTTTTGGTAGATCTCAATCAACATTTGTTCATATTAAATAAAGTATTTTTCTATTTTTAGATTGCTATATTTATTTACACATGTGTAGTTTTTGTTTGTTGTGGACCACAAATACATGTGGTTATATTGTAAACGATTATCTATATCTCTATATACACAAGTGTGGTAGGGGTATGTCTGGATCTTTTGATAAACAAGAAGAATGAAAAATAAAATAAAAAATATACCGGCCAAAGGATGGTGGTGGGTGTTTGTGTGGTAATGGACCAATGATTTTTTTTTTACCACTTTTTTTTATAAAGTTTTTATAAATATGGATTGTATAGAGGTGTGATCAAAACATCAATGATGCTTCCCCATTGTTGAGATTAATTTAAAGTTTAACTACTTGCCATATAGATAAAAATGAGGGTGAGGGACATGGGCTTTAACATTTTCTGTATGAACCCAAGCAATGGATGGGACATCAAAAAAAACTTGAAAAAAATATCTTTTGGAGATCTTGTTTTTTTTGATTTTTTTTTCATTTTTTTTCATTTTTTTTTTTATTTTTATTTTTGAAAAAATGCTTTCAACGGTTTTCTGGATAAGTTTTTTTTAAAAAAATATCAGTCGTTGGGCTTAAATACCTTGTTCGATAGCTTTTCAGTACTGAGGACAAGGCATTCAGATTCTTTTTCATTTTTGAATTTAAATAATTAAAATAAAATAATTAAAATAAAAAAAAACAAAAAAGAAATTTGGGATTCAAATCCAACAATTCTGTAATAAATTTAACTTTTAATTTTATATTTAAAACAAATAAATAACAATTTAATAATTGGTTGTTTGTGGGTGACCTAGATATTTATTTACTCTGTACATATAATAGATATATTTGTTTATAAATATATTTTACTCGTAGCGATTTGTAAGCATATATGCTTTATTTATATATAAACTTCTATAAGGGATTATAAATCTCAACTGTGCTAACCCCATTAATTTTTTTCCCTCGCCCGCGCTCATGCCTTTTCAAAAAAAATTACCTTCAAAAATATTTTAAATTTTCATACCACAACTTTTTTTTTTAGATATTTATTTTTTTTGACAAAAAGGTTTTTTTCTATTTTTTATTTTTATTTTTTTGCTCAATTTTCTTTATCCACCAACCATTATAATAATAGATTTTTTAGTTTTTTCTTATCATTGTTAAAATACACTTCTGCTCAATCACCTCTAGAGATACAGGTGTTGTTTTTCATTTGAGTATTACACACATACACACGTTTTAAAAATTTTGAAAATGAAAAATCTTGGTAGATTAATTTCATTGGCCATTGGGCTTATTTTGGTGGCCGTTGGTATTATTATTTGGGTCAAAGTCGACGATGCCATTCATAAAGAGATCAGAAATGCCGATATCGTTTTGCCAGAAAACGACAAAGACGAGGTTGTCAATCCATGGACTCGTTTCACAGGCAACGAAAACGACCCCAACAACGAGAGAATCTATGTTTTCTATGCATACAATCTCACAAATCCAGTCGAGACTGCCAACAACGAGTTTCCAAAGTACACTGAACTTGGTCCATACTACTACAAGTATGTCTATGAACGTATGAACCATACTCTTTTGGAAGATGATACCATTGTTCAATTCCAATTCTGGAAGAGATATTTCCCACTTACTCCAGATCAAGTTCCACAATATCCAAACGCCCGTAACCCACTCACTGATGAAATCTATCACTTTAATCTTGCCTATGGTGCCATTTTATCCCAAACTCAAGGTGAACTCGGTCTTGCTCTCACATTGGTCTCTGCCACTGCTACAAAATTAATCTCTAGTGTCAATACACTTGAGTTCCAAGATCAAGTTTTGGCTGCCTCTTCATGTTCCGTTCTTGGTCAAACTTTTGCTGGTGTCAAAGCTGCTATGGGTAGTGATGCTGCCGCTTGTGCTGCTTGGGCTGGTAGCGCTACAGTCTCCCCAAGTGTTCCCCATTTCGCAGTTGGTTCTTTCTCTGGAGTTCCTTCTACTATCAGTGAAGCCAAATGTCTTTCACTTTTTAATCCAGCCAAACCATACTCTTTTACCAATAGTTCTGCTACCGCTGAAGGTTTTGGTCTTTGGGCTAAAGCTGCCACTTATCCAAATCCATTTGCTGGTTTGATAAAGCAAGGCGTCATGGCTGCTCATGGTCTCACATCTGAAGAATTTGACATTGTTTTCGATTGGATGAATAAATTCAAGAATGCCGATGTTTTAGCTGCAGTTCTTAGTACTACCGATATTTGTCCATCAGGCACTTGTGCTAAGGCCGATTTAGGTTATCTCCAATGGGCCAACAAAAATGGTGTTTTGGGCGGAAAATCACTTGCCGATCTTGACAAAACTCTTCCAGGTAAAGTTGAATTTGGTTTAGTTGAAGGTATGAGTCTCAACCTCGCTTCCACCAAAATTTTATTCAACACTGCAAGCCCAATCAATCTCGTCACTGCTCAAGGTTTAGGTGCCTTCCTCAGTCTCTTGAAAGCTCAAGACTATCCCAAAATTATCGCTGCCACCAAAATGAGCCAAACCGAAATTCCAAAACTTTACGAATACTACACCTATGTTCAAAATCTTTTATGGGGTGCTATCAAAGCTAAAAACGGTGGTCCAATCGTCAAACACACTCTCAATTCCCTCATTTTCGACTCTGTTGATCCAATTCTCGCCACTTTATATCCAAATGATGAATCAAAATGGAAATCCAATCCATTGTCAAACATCACCACCAGAGAAGAAGCCGCTGCCACTCTTCCATTTGATCAATCCTACACTGGTAAAGATGATACTGATAAAGCCCAAAGTCCAAAGACTTTTGAAGGTCATCCATATGTTAAATACGCTGAACAAATCCCAGTTTCCGGTTACCATCCAGAACAACTCCCACCATATTTATTGGGCGAACACAGTAATCCAGCCATTTCTGTATTCTCTGAAGAATATGCTAGAGCACTCACCATGGAAAGACACATTGTCGGATCCCTTGAAGGTCTTCCATACTATCGTTACACTGTCACTCCAGATAATTGGGCTGCCAATCCACTCTACTTTACTGAAATCCCATATCTCTTGAATTTAACCAGTGAGCTTGGTATTCCAGTCTTTATCTCTCGTCCAAGAATGAAGGGTCTTAATGTTGGTTATTTCTCAAAATCTGGTCTTGCCGATATGGCCTACGATACTGCCGATTTGGATGTTTTTGCCGATTATGAACCACGTTCTGGTAAAGCTATTCGTGGTCGTTACTCACTCCAAGTAAATGCCTATATCCCAGGCGATGATGAAGCAACCTCCCCACTCTATGGCACTTTAACCAAATTAAGAGGTGACGTCGTTCATCCAATGATTTGGGGTGTAAATGAAATCTCTGCCACTCAAAAACAAATTGATGTCATTGGTCAAGCTTATTCCATCGATGCCTTTAGATACGCCCTCACTACTATTCTCATGGTTGTTGGTGGTTTCTTATTCTTGGTTGCCGGTGGTCTTTTCGTTTTAGACATTTTTGAAAAAAAAGGTAAATTCTAAGTTTAGAAAAATTTGAAAATAATAAATAGCTCGATTGTAATAATAATAAATATATAAAAGATAAATAAAACTATAAGGTTTTAAAACTACAAATAATTTACAACATATTTCTTTTTCTTTTTTTTTTATGAGATGTAATGTCCATTATGGGCAAACTGGACAAGTACACAATTTGTTGTTGCAAAGAAATAATAGACTCTAAGTTAAAACAAATCTAAATCAATATCGTCTTGGGGGAAAAAAAAATAATCTATTGATTAATAATATATTTATTGACGATTAATTAACTTTTGCATAATATCTTTTGGAATTTCCATAACTGGTTTGAGTGGGCTAAGAGTTAAATCTTCTGGGAGTGGACAATAGTCGGTAAAGAGTGGACCAGATAAAATACCACGTCTAGACATATCACAAGAAAAGGCTCCAATTCTTGGGAGGGCCAATGGAACAGAGTTTACAGATTGTTCAGACCAAAGACGTTCGGCGAGACCGATAGCTCTTGGCCAAACTCTGACATCCCAGTTGACATGACTGATTTGTTCGGCAAACATGGTACCTTCACCACCGAGAATGTTTTCAGAGTTGTTGGTGATACCATTGTATGGGTCGGCATTGTAGAAATCTTGCCATGTGTCTTGCCATTCATAGTGAGTGTTTCCGTCTGGGATTTGTTTGTCAAAGTACCAAGCAAAAGAGACGATAGCTTTGAAGCCGGCATTGAGAACATTTGGGAGGGAACCAGTCAACCAGACTTGAACGAGTTGATCGGTAGAGAGAGTGCAGCCATAATCAAATGGATCGTTCCAAATCATCTTGGTCTTGTTCATGGCGGTGACCATGTTGGATAATTGATGTTCAAAGTAAGTGAGGGCATCAATGGTGGAAAAGTGCATCTTGTTCATCCAGCTTTGCATGTTTGGATCTTGAGCCCAACAGCCAGTAACAACTTCATCACCACCAGTGTGGAAATATTGATCTGGGAAAATGGTGGCCATTTCGTTGAAAAAGTTTTGGAGGAAAGTGTAGGTATTTGGATTGGAGACATCCAAGGCAATGTTGTTGATATTGGCAGCATAGGCTGGACAATTGGCAACAAGATCTGGATAGCCGACACCCCAAGAAGCTGAATGGCCTGGAATATCAAATTCTGGTACAACACGAATACCATAAGTTTGAGCATAGGCAACAATTTCTTGAAGATCTTGATGAGAGAATGTGGCACCTGGACCAAAGGCAGCATTTGTAAGATTTGGATAGGTGTTTGATTCAACTGGGAATGATTGAGCATCAACAAGATGAAGATGTAATGTATTAAACTTTGGTATTATTAGTATACCGTTGTATAAAAGATGTAAATAAATCAAAAAAAACTTACTTTGTTATAACCTAAAGCATCAATGATATGGAAGATGGCATTCTTTGGTAAAAAGTGTCTGGCAGTATCAACCATAAAACCTCTCCATGGGAATCTTGGTTCATCATAGATTTTAACTTGAACGAGACCATAGGTTTGAGAGTTGAGGTTGTATTGAATGATTTGTTTCAAGGTTTCAATGGCTCTCATGGCACCATAGATGGTGTTAGAAGTGATGGTGTTTGTTTGGCCGTTTGTCAAGAGAGTGTATGACTCGTCGACACCCAAAAACAAGTTTTCATCATCAGAGCTTACAGTAATACTGACAGTGACACCAACACAACCGCTTTGGCTTCCATTACCAAATGGGAAGAAAAGGGATTGGTATCTCTTGAGGGCAACTGCAAAAACAGTTGATTGAGAATTGGTTGTCACGCTGAACTTTGATGGGCAGACAGTGACACTGCCTGATCCCATTTGAACAGTTTGTGGATATGGTACAACAGAGAGTGGTTGTTGAGCAACAACTGCTACAACAGCCACACATAAAGCTAATAATAAATATTTCATTGATTACGGCTGCCTCGTTTGAGTTTCCTATCTATATGTAGAGTATAAAATTTAAAAAAAGAAAAACACAATTGATCAAATGCGGGTCCTCACAGCCCACACGATCATTTTTTCAAAATATTATTTCAAAAAAATAAAATAAAATAAAAATAAATGGTGCAAATCCCAAAGGAATAAAAAATCTTTTTTTTTTTTATTCTTGATCCTGGGCCCTCACTATGTTGATTCAATTTTAATTTTTAATTTAAATTGTGTTTTAAGCAAAACAATCACTTGATTACATTTGACTTTACTCACTTTCCCTTGAGTGAGAATATGTGCATTGATCGATTCAAAACCAAATGAAATGAAATTAAAAGAAAAATATAGAGATAGTGATGTAGATTTAGATTAAATGAATGCAGATTTATATGATCTGGTGATATGATATAAAGAACAGAGATCTCTATATGATTTCATCCCTTTTATTCATTTTCCTAAATAACCCCCCTCCCTGCGCAGGGAGTGTGAAGTGTGGGTGCAGGTGGGTGGGTTAAAATTACATGTGACATGATTTGATAAGTTTATGTTGAAAAGTTATTCGACATCACACTCATCATCAACAGTGATTAGATTTTTTAATTTTTTTTAATTATTTTTTTAATTTTTTTGACAAATTTGGTCCTCTCTTCCCTACTCATAATCTAATTGAGATATCTTTTCTTTGATCACCCAACAACAAAATAGAGATAGATAACAGGTAGCGCCAGCGTGCAGTAATAGATAGTTGTAACATAGAAATAGTAGCTGTAATCACTGTAGCTGTAGCAGGTAACTGAAAACTCAATAACCCCCAAAAGAAAAAAAAAAA
>AJWJ01000520.1:0-16515 GCA_000277445.1 Polysphondylium violaceum | reverse complement strand
TCAAAAGTGGTGATATTCCACATACTGTCACCGATTTAACTTTACATGGACATCTTCGAAGAATGAATTCACAACTCCAAAGCTTTGTACCATTATCAGTTTCCAAGTTAACTCTAAACAATGTATATCGTCTTGAATCCATCATCCCAGCATCGGTCACCCAACTCACATTAGAAGGAATCGACACTCAACTTGATGAAGAATATATTCCCCCTACTGTAAAACACATTAATATAGTAGACCTAATGCACTCTCCCGACTCTAAACTTCTAATTCGTGGTATTCCTAAATCTATATCAACTCGATTAAATGGACAATATTTCATGTATAGATCATCAAATGATCAAATTCCAGACAATACCACTCATTTACTGTGGAATTGCACAAAAACGATCAATGCAAGTGATATACCAAATAGTGTTCATACACTGATAATATGTAACGATGATAGACCAATTTTTTCAGTTCCAAGCTCAATAACACAAATGGTGTTTCACTGTACTTACAGAAAACATTTTAAAAAATACGGACTTCCACCCAATTTAAAGTACTTGCATTTCAACAGACAACCTGTAGTCCCATTGGATAGTGATGATTTTCCCGACCAACTTACTCATTTAACTTTTAGAGAAGCTCCAGACTATGAAGTCAATAGTGTGCCTGCATCTGTTAGTCATTGGAGTGTACCTGCAACTGTATTCCCTGATCTTATTCCGCCCAATGTCAAACACATCAAACTGTACGATGAAATCGATATGGGATACCTAAGCGATCCACCACCAAATATCAAATCGATTCAAAGAAAGTTTCCCAAATCTATGATGCGCTCTTTACCAACAAAAAGACCAATTCCTAGTAGAGAAAAGTTTGAATTAGTTTCACCATCGACTCAAATACATTTATACATTGATGATTCCTTTCAATTGAAGCGACCTCTTGTTGAAAATATTAAATCCATAACATTTGAATCCTATATGACACAACAATTGTTACCAGATCTTCTCCCTAATTGCATTGGTGTGGAATCGCTTGATTTTGGAAATAAGCACAGTTGTTACATGTGGAACAACATCACCAAAGAAAACCTTCCTGCATCACTCAAAGTCCTCAAACTAGGGATTGGTTTTAAACAATCATTTAAAAATGACATCTATAATTTCTCGACAGAATTGACAATGAATTGCTACGATAATTTGGAATGTTACCCACCTCATCTCACTAAACTTGTATCTGTGTACGATTCTCAAATATTATCTCTCTTACCCAACACTATTACTGATCTAGAGTTTACAATGAGTCTCACACACCCTTGGCAACTAGCATTTCCCATTCAATTGATACCCCCCAATGTTACAAGACTTGTTTTAGCAAAATGGATCTCTATTGAAAGTCCAGACCTTATTCCAGCAACTATAAAATCACTTTCAATGTGTCCATTTTTCATACCTGCGCTCATCCCCACCACGGTTGAATCACTAACCCTAGACCCCGCTCAACTAAACTGTCTCTACTCTATAAATTATGATAGTGATAATTTATTAAATGATCTTAAATAAAAACATCTTTATTTCACCAACTGCCCGCAATAATAACTTGAAAACAAACGATACGAAAGAAAGGAATGGTGAGAGGGTTTTACAAGATATGATTTTGTTTTTTAATTTATACAAATAAAAGATTTTAATCAACTCTGAGAGTGGAATCAATCAGTTTATTAACATTTAGTTGTTGACAGATTCAAAGTAAGTCTTGCTACCTTTTGGATCTGGGATCATGGTCTTGGCGTTGGTGTCAGCGTTCCAGTTGGCTGGGCAAACTTCACCGTGGACGTCAGTGAACATATAACCTTTAACAAGACGGAGAGCTTCTTCAACGTTTCTACCGACTGGGTTATCATTCATTTGAATGTGTTTGACCAAACTATAATATTGTTTATAATTAGTATAGGAACACACATAATAAAAATCATTACTCCGACTATTACTTACCCGTCTTTACCAATGATGAATGAACCTCTGATGGTGTGACCGTCTTCTTCAATGTAGACACCATAGTCTTTAGAGATGGTGTGAGTTAAATCAGAGATGATTGGGAAATCAATACCACCCAAACCACCTTCTTTACGTGGGGTGTTGATCCAAGCTAAATGAGTGAATGGGGAATCAACAGAGGCAGCGATGAGTTCACAACCAGCTTCACGGAATTTAGCAGCAGCATTGCTGAAGGCAATGATTTCAGTTGGGCATACAAAAGTGAAATCGAGTGGGTAGAAGAATAAATAGACGTATTTACCTATGGAGTGCGGTAATAGTAAATATTAATATAAAATGTACATTTCATCAATCATTCATATCTCATGAAACACAATACCTTTGTAGTCTTCGAGGGAAACAGTTTTAATTTCACCGTTGTGGACAGCTTGGGCGGTGAAGGCTGGGGCTGGCTTTCTGATACGGATTTGTTCTTTTTTATGTTGGCAGTGACCGTGAGACATGTTGATTATTATATGTATGTATTAATATACTAAAGAAAATGAATTTTGTTTTTTTTTTTCTTTGGGTGAAGTCACATCTTGCATAAAATTAAAAATTAAAAAATTCGTAAAAATAAAAAAAAAAATAATGATTTGGTGGGTGAGAAGGACAGAAGAGATGAAAATTTGAACTTTCCAAAATGATAAAAATGAAAAAACACAACATATTTTTACTAAAATGGTATCAATATATTAAAAATTGGACTGTTGTGGAAAGAGAGAATAGGATGCTAGAAGGTGATAGTTTGATACATCTAGAATGCATATGTCATATATACGATACACACTGATTTACTTCATTTTTACAAGAAAATATATAGATGTCACCCTTTCATATTATGATTGGAGATGACTTTTTTATTTTATTTTTTTTAGAAATAATAACAAAACAGATAATATATGTGTGGTTTTATTTATCTGTTTTGTTTCTATACATATTGGAAATATGAATAATAAAATACTTGGATTGTATATATATATATATATTAAAGTTTAATCTTATCAACTCTTGACTTAATGGGCGATAAAGGTTTCGAGCTTGGAAAAATAGTTTAGAATTAGAGGAGAAAACATATTATCTTAACAATAGTAAAACAACTTTTCTTTGATGGCCCCCATCAATCAAAGGTGAGAGGTTGTGAGGTGGATGCATCCAACCAATTTGTGGCTATTGTGGATTTTGTGGCCCAATAGAAAGAGGGGACTGCGAGAAAAAAATGAAAAAAATTCAAATAATCGCCGCCAAGGCACTTTTTTTTTTTTTTTTGATTTTTTTCAAAATAGATATTTATAAATTGAATTTTTCCATTTAGAATGGTGGCATGCCTCCCCACTTTCTTTTTGATTGTTGTGTTTGTTGTTGGTATTGAAAATTGAATTGATTTTATTATTATATTGTATTTCTAGGGATTGATTTTTTTTTTTTTTTATTTGATTAAATTAATCTCACCTAATTGTCATTTGTCGTCATCATTGTTGTCAACTCCTTGGAGTAAATCCAGTGTATGTGTGTATGTGTGTATTTTTTATTTTCTCAACTCAACTCAACTCACAACTCGAAAAATTTTGATACATAATTGAATAAAATGGATAAAAAGAAAAAAACATGTCAATCATTCGGCAAGTTCACCCAATCTTAAAATTTACTTGGAGGGAGCCGACGAACAACATCAGCCACAACACCATCACCACCAGTATCATGAAAGAAATATATCATATGATCATACAAATAATATGGCTAAATTTACATCACCTCCACCCACTTCTAAACATTCACACTCACATTCATTATCTTCATCTCCATCTTCACCTCGTGGAATTGCTTTGAATAGCAGTAGTAGCTCAGTAGGCAGTTCGACAACATCATCCACGACCACCTCTGCCACCAATTCACCTTCTCTTGGAAACAAACATAATCATCAAAAGAAGCCATCCAAGTTGGTGTCGGCATTCAAAAGAGTAAAAGGATCGAAAAAGTTGCAAAAAGAAATTGAAGCACTTTCTCTAAAATCTGGATTAAATCAACAATACACAGCTGTTGCCTTGAATCCAGATTCATCTGTATCATCATCTAAAACTCTTAAAGAAAAAAAAACACAGAGAAAATCTAGATTTATTGAGCCTGTTTCTCAATCAACTGAAGATTATTCTGATATTCCTCGAGTATTGAAATTATCAATAGAATATTTATTTGAAAAAGGTATTTATTCGTACTTATTCAAGTCGAGAATTAAACTCAATATTAATTTTATTACTACACCTGAAAAGCATTAAATACATTTGGATTATTTAGAGAATCTGCAAATGCATTAGAATTACAAAGATTATCTCAAATTTTTGAAAAGGGTGAAGATATTGATCTATCAGATTATTCTGATCATCATTGTATTGCTGGTTTAATTAAATTGTATTTTAGAGAACGTAAAACTGCTATTTTCCCATACGAATTGCATAAAGATATTTATAATGGTAATATATAATTAAAATAGTTTAGGTATATAATTTAGTAATAGTTTAAATTAATACATATATTTCTATAATAATGATAATTAGCTATGAATGAAGATGAAGATCCAGATCCAAATATTAAAAATATACTTGAAACAGGACTTTCTCAAAATGTATTTTTAATCCTTAGATATCTATTTGAATTACTTCATGCAATTCACCAAAATAGTCAAGAAAACAAAATGACAAGTCAAAATCTGGCCATTTGTTTTGCACCATCACTTATTCAATCATTTGATTCATCTTGTATTCATGTAATCGAGAAATTAATTGAAGATTATGAATCAATCTTTTCTGTTGAAGTTGTCGTAGATTCATTAACAAAATCATCATCACAACCATCTTTGGACAGTGAGATTAACAATAATAGCAATAACAACGATGATGAACAACAAGAGGAAGTCAATGTTAATCAAGATGTTTTGCCACAAATTAAAATACAACAAGATGATCTAGAGGATGTACCTGTATCTTCATCACCAATCCGAGAAAGAAGAGGTTCTTTTAGATTCCAAAAGCACGGCTATAGACCCAATTCTTGGAGTTCTAAAAGAAATTCAAATTTGTACAACAAAAACAAAAAGAGACATTCAAATATTAGTCACTCGGAAACAACCAATGGCCAAGTTGATAGTATTATGTCTGATTTTAAAGAATTGGCTGTAAAATCAAAAGCTAATAATAATAGTGATGATAGCCTTGTAATAGTAGATAGTATAGATAAATCAAATGAAATTAAACAAGTTTCAGTTGAAGATGTAAATGAAAAAGAACAAAAAGATAATTATGAACAAGACAAGAGTGATTCTAAATCTGAACAAGAGGAAGAAGCAGAAGAAGAAGAAGAGGAAGAAGAGGAAGAGTCTAATTCATCTGATGAGTATCATGAAGATTATGAGTCAGAGGAGGAAGAAGAAATTAAATTCACAACAGCAGTCAATAATAGTAATGATAATAGTATTGGTACAGATAATAGCAGCAATAACAATCTTTCACCAAATAATAATATTAATAATAATGAAAATGGTAAAAAGAGTCCAAGACAAAGTCCTAGACAAAGCCCTAGACAAAGCCCAAGAAGTCCAAAAAGTCCAAGAAGTCCAAAATCTAAAAAACCTAGCATGAACAGAACAATATCACATTCAGCATTTTCAGGTGGTGGATATAACTTTGGCATCTATTCACCAAAGGCACCAGAACCCACTTTCAAAAATTTTGCTAGTCCAACCAAATCAAACACACTTTCAACACCCATTGTATCAACATCATCACCCTCATTATCAACAACCACAACAGATGAACATATACCTCCACCAGAAATCATCAAATCATCAACATTATCTCATTCACCTAAACCAGTACTCATGCACAGTGCATCGACATCATCGTTGATATCTAAATTCAATACGATCAGTACAACTAATATCCAAAATCAAAATTCACTAAACAGTGTAGGAGGAGGCAGTAGTGGTGGCGGTGGTAGTAGTATATGGAAAGGTGGTGTAATATCAAAGAAACATGATCCTGTAAAAAGAACTATTTCAGTCTATGAAAAAAAGTAAATCTCTAAATTATTTATAACAACCAAACAAACAATCTTTCTCCTCTGTACAATGAGTAGATTCCAATATGTAGTATTAATAACAATAAAAATGAAAAGAATCAAAGTCCTTTTCTTTACCTGTATCTTTATAATATATTTCGTACACATATACATCAATCATAATGTTTAGGTGTCAATAAATTTAATTTAAAATTCAATTTTAAACCATAATGATTTGAGGGCCTCGTGAATCTTTTGTGGGCCATGGGATGAGGCAATCAAAAAAAAAGTGATCGATTTTTATGAATTTTTCATTTTCTGCAATTTTTTAGGACCTTCGATATGAAAGAAGTAGTATATGAAACAAGATGTATAGAATTGGTTCAAGAATAATAACAAATACTAGACCACAACAATGGGGATACCTCAACTATACAACTAAAAATAATACAACAACAACAGCAACCAAACAATTGATGAATGATGAAACACATGTTTTACAACACATTAAGCCTCAGTTGAATTTTGATTATATAAAAGACAATTGTCAACAAATACAAGATAATGCAAAGAAAAGAAACAGTAGTGTAGATGTACACAATATAGTGGACTTGTACCAACAATACAGAGTGGTGAAAAAAGAGACCGACACGCTCAGAGCAAAGAGAAATATAGTTGCAGCCAATATGAAGGGTGTGGCTAAAGGTGATACTAAAGAGAGAAATCGTTTGATAGAGGAGGGAAAGTTTATTAAAGAGCAGGTTAATATATGTGAAAACAGATTTGAAAAGCTACACAACCAACTCTATTCAGAGGCACTCAAGATACCAAACAACACCCATCCAGACGTCCCCATCGGACCAGAAAGCAACGCACGTGTGCTCGAGATGTCTGGAGAAAAACCTACACATTTACAAGAGTTTGCATTCAAAGATCATCTCGAGTTGGGCGAGAGTCTTGGCGTGATAAAGTCAGCTGCACAAACTACAGGACACAAGTTTTACTACCTCACTCGTGAGGGTGCAATGCTCGAGATGGCGTTATCATTTTGGGCCTTTTCTAAAATGACCAATCAACACAATTTTATCCCCGTCATCACACCAGACCTTGTCCATCCAAGTCTTGCAGAAGCATGCGGTTTTCAGCCCCGTAGCGAGGCCACACAACTCTTTTGGATCAAAGACCAAGATCTGTGTCTCACCGCCACCTCAGAGATACCTTTGGCCGGTATGTACTCAAATTCTCAAATCAAGGGCTCGGAACTCCCCATCAAAATGGTGGGCTACTCTCACTGCTTCCGTGCAGAAACAGGCCACGGTGTTCACAACAAAGGCATATATCGTGTACATCAGTTTAGTAAAGTCGAGATGTTTGTCGTCTCAACACCCGAACAATCTGACGAGATTCTCGACTCGTTACTCAAGATCCAAATCGAAATGTTTAAAGAGTTGGGCCTCCACTTTAGAGTGCTCGATATGCCCTCCGAAGATTTGGGCGCACCAGCATACAGAAAGTATGATATCGAAGTATGGATACCCTCTCGTAACGATTATGGTGAGATCAGCAGTGCATCCAATTGCACCGATTACCAAAGTCGTCGACTCAACATGAAATACACCGCCACCAACGGTGGTCCTTCTGCTTTTGTCCACACACTAAATGGCACCGCCTGTGCTATTCCCCGTCTCATCCTTGCCATCCTCGAAAACAATCAACAACCTGACGGCTCCGTCTTGATTCCCAAAGTCCTTCAACCATTTATGGGTAACAAAGAAAGAATATTACCCTTAAATGGTAGTAGTAAATAAAATCATTTTCACACATCAATAATCATACTTTTTGATTTGATTTGATTTCGATCAAGCCACATGCCACATCCAAAAATAAATTTTAAAAAAGACCACACTACAAGACAACCAATTTGCTTTGTAATTATTTGTGCAAGGTGGTGTGGTAATCATCAAATTCTCGCCAAAAATAATTATGATAATCAATGGTCGTGCCCCTCGAGAAAAAAATAATTGTTGCGATGAAGATTCGAAAAAAACTTTTTATATTTTAAAATATCTGCCCACGATATTTGTTTTCTTTTTTTTCTTTTTTTTTAATTTTAATTTTTTTTTTTTTGCAGTTACAAAAATAAAAAAAATCTAAGAAAGCTGGGGGTTCACATTTGTCATCTTTACATACTGCCCACAGTTTTTAACACTTTAGATTACTTTTCGAAAAAGAGAGAAATACAAACAGAGACACATTGTACTTGTGTTGATGTGTGGTGAATATTCATAAAAAGAATTATTTCTCAATACTATGAATAAATATTTATATATTTGCATTTTCGTCACATTATTATTTTATTGTAAGTGTGGTATTTTTTTTTTTTTTTTCGATTTTTTTTAAAATCGAGATTTTATTATGATTTACGAAATTCAGATTTATATATAAATCTATTAGATATATGTTTTACTAATTATATCGATGATAAATAAATAAATATAAATATACAGATAATAATTGTCAAGAGATTACAAATTCATTCAATTCATCAAATTATAATGTAAAAACAATTAATTTATTAGGAACAGAGTTGTCAGTTGCTAGTGCAACCTTGCATTTCGACGAACCTTTATATTTATTAGAAAGTTATTCATGTTCAAATTTTACATGTCCACCCTATGATCATGCATGTCCTCCCTGTGATTTCACACATGCTCAATGTGGGGTCACACCAGCAGGCTGTGCCGATCCTGATAAATGTTCAAAGGTAATTGTGAGAGGAAGTCAAAATACTTCGCCCTGTTCATTAGAGTGGCAAGATTTACAATTTAATACATGGACACGTGGATATGTCCCAGGTACAAACACCACCTCTCAATTCAAAATATTTAGATACTATGCACCCGATGTGTGTCAAGGTTACAAAATATCGCTTAAAATTATTCAGGGAGAGACATCGCTGATGGTTGATTATGTTCCTTTCCACCCCACTCTGGGAGCAGCTGCACGTACAGTGTTATCCAACCAAATAGACACACATGTTGTCATTTGTCCAAACAATACAATATTTGATGGGGTCGATGGTCTCCTCAAAGAGTATCCATATGGCACAATTCACATAGGTGTGTTGAATAGTCTCTATATAGATTTAATTTTCGATATCATTATCGAGCCCATTTCAGTGCCCGAACCAGTGCCCGTCGCCCCAGGTTGTGTACAAGTGGACCCAACAATACCTTGTCTCGAAGATGGTACTCCCGTTTCCTTGACATCTTTGCCAAAAGGTACATTTTTAAAATACTCTTTTACATTTACAAGTTGCAAAAATATAACAGTTTCAAGTATAACTCTTGAAAACGATGTTGATCTCTATGCCCATACAGATTCTGATATTTCAAAAACCAAATATACTTGGTCTTCAACTTATTCTTGTATGTATCTTACAGAGGTCGTATTTATTTTTATTACATCTACTCATACTTTCTCCAACAACTACAGTGGATGATAATATTATAATTCAGGTATGCCCAGATCCAGGTCAAAGCAGTAAAACAATATATATAGGTGTCGATTGTTTTTATGAGAGTAGTGTATTCTTTTTCCTTACAACTCATGGACAATATCAGTTAAGAGATATATCAGATAATCCAGCACCTTCGGGTACTTGGGCCTTGTCTGGAACAACATTTTTGCAAAACACAGTTACCAATGAAAAGCTGAGATGTGACAACTATGATTTGGCTTGTGTTTCATTCTTTCCACTTTACCCAAGAACGGAAAACAATCCTCTCTATCCAGTCCCAGGTGTATTTGATAGTGCTCAGGGTTTAAGTAGATTCAAGGGTATTGCTTTCAACGAAACTGACAATGTAGGCATTAAAAACACATATCAATTTGCCATTATTTTGAATCTAGTCATTGATGGTGTCAAATACGAATACTTCGATGAATCAGACTTGGAACATTTGCAAATTAAATTTTTGAATCGTTTGGTGTTGGCCAATGGAAAGGCCATCAATCAGGTCATCGATCTCAAAAACAAAATCTATGAGGAGTGCACTTATGACAACTTTCTCCTTGCCAACTCAAGATTGGACCAACTTGTCGATCGATTGGAAACTACCGAGCCAAACCTTATCAATGGTATGCGTTATCAAATGGATGTCACTACATTCCAAGACGCCTATTATTCCTGCAAGGTCATGGCTGAAAACTATCTTATTTTGAATACAACCACCTCTGTCATGAACACAACTATTTGTCAAACTAAATTCAACACCGATGCCTATAGACAGGATCCTTGCTGCAGCAAGTTTGCATCATTTGGCCAATGTTGTAGACAACGTCCAATCGAAGTTGTTCAACAGACTTTTGTTGACACCGTTTACGACAAGGTCAAAGAAGAGTGTTCTTTCCCCGAGTGCACCAACTCTGTACTCAAGACTTTTGTCCCATCAATTATAGGTTCTCAATTTGATTCATGTGCCGTCAGTGCAGATCAAGAAAACTTTTATTCAGAATCACTTTACCGAGTATTTAGAAACTGTACAAAGTATCTTTTGACTCAGGCTTCATGTAAAACAGATGCCGATTGCTTGAGCTACTATGGCAAGCCATACAAATGTGGCATTAGAACCGATACTTGTGTATTGCCCGTCGAAGATATAGAGCAAAACTATGTCTATTGTGTATTAAGAGATATTCCACCTCCACTCAGAACAGAGGTACTTTCATTCAATAATATTACCACAACCAATATCACTGAACTTGTGCCAATCCTCTACGACTTGTTTTCATCTCCAGATTGTGTCACCGACTATGGCGTTTATTTATGGTCTCGTACAACCTATGCCTACTCTTCGGATGGCTCAACTGTGAACTATTGTTATCCTTATCCCCTTGGGCTCGATAGATCCGCAGGTCTTGATCATTACGATATTTGCTATCAAGGCGTCTACCAATACCTTTGGTTGGGTCAATTGTATAATGAAAAGAGTTGCAACTCTTTATCAAGATGTGATTGGTTGGGCGAGTCTGGCACAATGGATCAAATTGGCACAAGTTTAAATGCTATCGATTACCTGGCTTCACAATGTGCCGATGCGTCAGCCCCAGAGTACTTTTGTGGTGATTGCACCGATACAATGAAGAATTGCTACAGTAATTTAGCTCTCAATGAAACCGAATGCTCTTCAAGCTATGTATGCTACCAACCCGTCAATGGGGTTAGTATATTAGACTATTCATTCGATACAACTAATCCAAGTGATTGTGATGAGGGAAGTGGTGTATGTTCAGTATCATGTGGTCAATCTTGTGGAGGTTCTGCTTGCATTGTCGCCAAAGCAAGTTATGTAGATTGCAGTCAAGAGTTGATTCTTCAAAATGGTGGTTATGATGGCTACTATTACGACGACAATGGTGATATCCATTACTATTGTTCCTATTACTATCTGGATAATACAGATTGCACCACTAATGGCGGTGTAGTTGCCGATTGCTCGCAATTCTCTGCCGAACAATGCACCGTTTGCGGTGATGGTCCCTATAGTGACTGTAGTAAATTTGGTCTTCAATGTAATCTCTTTGATCAACCATGTACTACCAAAGAGTCTTGTGAACAAGCTGGCGAATGTAGTGATAAATTCTACTTTAAATATCCACTCAACAACTATCCAACCTATCAACCCAAATGCTATTTCCCAAGAAATACAACATCAATCTTTTCGTCATCCTATCCAACATGTGAATACCAACATGAACAAGACTCTCCATTGGGCTGCTTCAAGATTGATCAAGAGTATCTCAACGAAACCTATTGTATTGAGATGGGTGGCAAAGTTTGGAAAGAATATTCAAAAACTCAAGAGCAATGTGAAGGTTATAGCTCAATGTGCTATGGCGTTGATAATTCTCAAACATTCCTTCCCTCGCTCACCTATCGTTACAATCCCAAGGATCAAGATGACTGTGAGTGTGCTGGTGAAACATGGAAGAAGCCATTCTCTTGGACAAAGGGTGTCTGGAATCCAGGTCGTGCACAAAAACTCGAATGGATAAAGACAAAGAAAGAGTTAACTCCCATTGCATCCTATCGTAGAGCACTTAGTTTTGAAAACTTTTTCTCTGCATTCAACTCTGCATCCTATCGTAGAACTACTCTTTTATTTAAATCCGAGGTACTTTGCAGAATATCCAACTCCAAGAGCTCACTAAAGGCCTTGTCTTGCGGCTGCAAGACTGATATTGGAAACAGTTGTTTTGATGACATCAAATCACCCATTTTATCCATCATCAAGCCTTGTTATGATCCCCCCACATCATACTCCGTTTTGGAAACTGGTGTCGTTCATTTCCGTCAAGGTTCCATTCGTGAAAACTTTTGCATTAGTATTAGTTTGAGTGAAATCTTTAAAGACACATATCTCAGCAAGATGGTTATTGATCTTAGTTCAACCTTTGTCTCTTTTGAAAAGCCCGCCGATTACTCTATCTACAATGAGAACAAGGCAGTCATTGGTCGTGTTTTAACCGATGGTGTCTCCTTTGATATCTTTGAAAAAGGGGTAAATAACTTTGAGCTCTGTCTCTTGGCTACCAATAGTAGATCAAGCAAGTTTGATCACATCGATTACGCTCTTTTGCAAGACAACGAGTTTGGTATTGTTAGCCCATTATTTTGTAATATTACAATTGATGACCAAAATAGATACTGTTGCGTGATTACAAGCATTGATCAAACAATAAGCGATTTCGAATCAAAGAATGCTACAAGTAATCCAACCTATCTTTTAATCGAACGTTTGGAACAAGTAGATATCCCTTACAAACCCATAGACAACGGTGGCTTGGCCATGATTTATCTATTGGCAATCATTTACCTCTTGATGGCCATTTATGGTTTGATGACACTCTCCTTTTTTGTTATACAAAAATTTGTTTCCAAAGAGTCATTTAGATTGGTCCATTTGCTATTTATTTTTATGACAGCCTTTTCTTTAATTCGTAGTATTTATTTCTTTATTCTCCCAACTAACTCTATCAACTCTAGTGATGTCGGCGATTATATTTTGGTAGTGCTCCCCGTATTTCTCTATTTTACCGCATTTACCATTGTCGTTGTCATTTGGTATATTCTCAGCGCAGACAATTATTCTGCCAATATCTACAAGAAGATCTACTCTATCATTTTGATTATCAATATCATTTTGTATATCCTGTTTGTCGTAGTTGTGTTGGTATTCAACTTTACTCGTGAAAAAGCACCTCCCACTTGCGGTGGCCGTATTCTTGCCGGCCTCAGCAACACAACACCCCAAAGAGTTGTGTCAATTCTCTATGCCGTTCTCCAAGCCTTTATCTCGCTCATTGTCGGCATTGCTTTCCTCTACTATGGCCGTAAGGTCTATCTCAAACTCACACAAATCAAAGGTAGCTCCACAGAAAATGCCAAATATCAACAACGTAAAACATTTTGGATGGCCTTGATTTGCTCAACCGGCTTTGTTTTACATTGTATTTTTATCATTGTGCTTGTCTCTGCTACACCATCAAACATTGTTTTCTCTTTTGTTTGTCTCATCATCACAGAAGTAGTCCCTGTATGTACATTATTTGTTGCCAACAATCAATTCCCAATCAAGAAATACTCTAAAAAGAGTGTCAGAAAAGTTCTCAAGTTATCCAAGAATCTTTCAAATGCCAGTGAAATATCATCAAAATCATCATCATCTAAAAGAGATAGAACTGAAACTACTTCAAATTATCCCGAAACAACAACTTCTCAATAAATAAATAAAATAAATAAATAATTTATATATTATATTATGGAATAATAATAAAAGAATTTATTTTATTACTATTTATTGGGTGATCAAAGAAGAAATTCTTTAATATGGACGACATTTGTTACCGTACCAAACACATTGTTTATCGGTAAGCTCATGTAAGAGACAAGCAACATGACCAATCTCATAACAGACTGAGAAAAACAACGAATTAGTAATCTATCAACATTTTTATTGTGTTTGGTGATGATGATAATGATGATCAAAACTTACAAGATTTGAGTCCAACGTTGCCTTGGGCTTCACCAGAATCAGTGACTGTGACTTCAGCTTCGACTGGGGTGTCGATAGAGTTGGCAACAGCAAGAAGGGTAGTTAAGACTAATACTAATACAAGTAAATATTTGATAGACATTTTGAGTAATAAATAATAAAATACAATTGAGAAAGCTTTTTAAAAATAAAAAGATGGTCTTGATGATGGATAAGTTTTTCGCAGAGTTACCAGGTCCCCAATTAAAAAAAAAAAAAAAAAAATATCTATTTTTTTTGATAAAAAATCCCACCGGTATTTGAAAATCCGACTAAAAAAAAGAATCGCAAAGATTGGGATTCGCATTTAAACCACCCACCGACCTTAAATTCCTCCTAATCTATAGATAACGAATACAGAGAATCTATTTATTGTGAGTCAAAACACCTATTATCTTGTAACATTTGAAAGATAAAAAATGTTATTTGAATAAATTTAGAATATCAATTCTGGATAAATTATCTATTTTAATCAGCACCAACAAATTATTCTCTCTTTCCTGGGTCTTTTTCAATCCCAAATTTGCGATTTTTTATCTTTTTTTTTTTAGTTTTTTTATTTTTTTTTATTTTTTTTTCATCCTTTGGTTCTCAAAAAGCTATTGACGCCAATTTTTGATTTTATTTGTAATTTTAAATCAGAGAAAAAAAAAGATGTCCTTTGCTAAAAATATTTTATATGTAACTTTAATCTTGTGTGTAATTTTTGCACTTACCAACGCAGTTGATGTTGACAATGGTGTCAATTCCAACGTTGGTGAAAACCTTATGGCCACCAAGAAATGTAAGTGCTGACCTATTTAGAATTTATTTTACAGAATACTAATAACAGACTCTAGATTGCTCAAAATTATCTAAATTGGATTGCATATTGAATGAGTTGACTAAATTCACCTGTATTTGGTTAAACAATAGATGTGAAGTCTATTAAAGCTCAAATAAAAATAATTTAAAATTATTTTCAACACAACTTTTCAATAAAGTATTTCATCGGATAAAGTTAATTCGTAAAGATGAAGTAAGATATGAAAGGATTATTTGAATCGATTAATTATCTTGGTGCTAATTAGGGTGTAGGCAAAATTTTCGAATAGGTCAATAATTGCCTCTGGATCTCGAGAGTGGAAAAAGTAGGATCCCATCAGTATTTTCACTATAAGTGGGGATGAATGTCTTTTGTTTCAAGTCTGTCGATCGAACATTGTTGTTTTTAAGGTTAAATATCTCTAGATTAAGAGATAGGGATTGTAAAGGAAAGACATTAACAAAACATAAAAAAGACGGTTTTTTAGTTTTTTAATTATGATGTGGTTACAACTCATGTATCTTGCCCCTCCTTCAATTTTTATGACCTTAATTAAAAGATATCGGTAAACGGAGGTTTTCATCGAATGTGGGGATAGTTGACTCTTAGGGGGCAGACGTCACGAAGTTGTTTGGGGAGAGTTATAGAAGGGAATGAGAGAGAAAGCATGATTAAAAAAGCCTTTTTTTTTATTTTAATTAGGATGTAGGCATTTACAATTTTTGTAACTTGCTTGAAAAAAGTTTTTTTTGTATTAACAAGGGATCACTCTGTCAATGAATGATCCCTCAGAAACTTTATTTAATAAATTTAGCAGGTCTCATTAACTGCTATTTAAAACACAGGGGATAACGGGAGATGAACTGTTAATTCGATCTAAGGATGTGAAGGCTTCCAGGTATGCAGGACAATGTATGTATTCGAGTGTTGGTAGGTTGAAACTTTTGCTAAATCTCTCCAGGACGACTGTTATACGATCTTGGTTCTTTCATGTGGGGTCTTTATTGTAGTTTCTGAGAAGGGAGTGTGCATGATCAAGTGTTCTGGACCAGGCAGGATAATGTTAGTTTCTTTTTGATGAATTCTTGGTTGAGTGTTGGAGTGTATTCGTTGTGGCGTTTTTTGTTTCTGCTCATCCAGATCCATTCAAAGGCAATAGCTATTATCTCGGCTTTGGAGGGTATGAAGAGTGAACGTAGGTGTCTTTGTTCCATTTTATAGATTGTAGGTTATTGTCCTTTAGGGACTCAGCCATTGGATTAAAAGCTTATTTGTTGGCTGGGCATGTGAAGAATATGTGCTCTGACGTTTCTGGTTATTTGCAGAGGGTGCAGGTTTCGCTACCGCTTTGAGGAGGTATAAGGTCTCTTCCTTTCAGTTGTATGATTCTTTTAGAGTTTTTTTGTTTAATTAGGATGAAAAGATGATGGGTAAACCGAGGTTTTCGTCGAATAGGGGGATAGTGGGCTCTTGGGGGCATCACTAAGGTGTTTGGGAAGGGTGATATGGGGGAATGGTGATTCTTTTAGAG